>OMLC01065980.1:0-39762 GCA_900302585.1 Regalecus glesne | reverse complement strand
TCGCTGTTTCTGTCTCTCTCTCTCTATCTCTTTCTCTCCCTTACTCACAACACACACTAAAGTAAGACAGACTGCCAAAGGCAGGATTATAAATACCAGGAGTATCCCCAGCTTTTCATCCAGAACAAGGTTGTCATTATGTACTTCCTAAACCTAACCCCTGACCCCTCCCAGTCATCTGTCTCTGAAGTCTGCCACACTGCTTCCTTTAAAACCCCCACTCACCTTGACTCACACTTTGGATTCCCCAGGAAGATCTTGATTTATTCTGGTTAAAAAAAACATTTGACTTTTAATCATTTCTTAGGCAGGTCTCATCTCATAACTGTCTTGAAAGGGAAAGATATCACACTGAACCAGATTTCTTTTTCATTCACATCCATTAAACTTTAATTTCAGAAATTATGTTCTTTGTGTAAATACTGCCTTCGACTCGATTTATTGTGCTTTCCTCCTCCAAAAGGTTTATGGGACACTGTTAAAGTTGTTCCAAGAACATTTATCTCTCATAACAGTGCCTACTATGCTAAGGGTGAGTGTGTCATTATCTTGAATTGAATGGGAAGCTTTTCGGTTTTTGGATTAGCAAATAATCCTAGCTCTGTATCATAGCTTGTGGTAAAAGTTGGGAATTCAATGTTGTTTATTTGAAATTTCATCATATTTGCACAACTATGGTAGTTTACTTCATAGGCACAGAACAAGCATGTCTCAAATAGAATCTTTTTTTTTCTCTTCCTCTATCTGCCTATATTTCTCTCACCCCTCCATCTTTGCTGTTTTTTGCGCCTGCAAATGAGCCTCTGTCTCATTTCTCTTTTTCTTTTTGTGTCTTCTTTTAACTTGACTCCCTTCTGAGCCTAGGCTGTTATCTTAACACAAATGCTAACCCTATAAATAATTTTAGATAAAAAAACTGAAAAAGAGTAAATTAAATAATGAGAACACAGCAAAAGGCATGAAATTCCTCCTTGTGATTACAGGTCCACAGCTTATCCTGCTTTGTCCAGTATATTTGGCCAATGGGTCTGGGTGTTTATTGAATACACAGATATGCCATAGTTGGAGGTTTGGGTATTTTTTAGCCTCTTGTTTTGGCCTTTCTCGCCTGCTCCGATGATGTTACAATTGTATGTGCCTGCGTTTGTGTGTGCGTATGATAGTTGTTTTTTCCATCTAATATACATATATAATGGATATATAGTAAAATATGTCAGATCCAGCCCCTCTTCTCTGCAACCAAGCATCACAACCCAGGCACATGATTGTCCCAGTCATGACAGCCGGTAAATAATGATGTTGAGATGGAGAGAGAAAGACATACATAGAGACAGACAGACTGACACAGACATACAGACAAAATCTGTCTTTACTTGTTCCTGTAATGAGGGACAGGAGAAGACTCATAGGCAGGGGAGCCAGTGACAGGGCCCTCTGGCACTGCAGCCGGGCAACTCTTCAATAGAGATGAACCCAATGTGTGGGAGCCAGCTACGGATGAGAGGATTCAGGCCCTCTACCTTCACTGCTCCCCCCTGCCACCCAGACTGAAGACAGCTGTGGCACATCTGGGTAGAAAGAAAGACTAAAAGAGAGGGGGGATGGGGGCATGTTAGTAGGCTACAGTGAAAAGGTCGGCTGTTCTCATTTCCTAATCTATTTGAAACCAAAATAAAGCCCACTTTGTTCTGAAATAAATGGATTCCCCTAAATAGAACTTAATAGGGGTTATTTTCCAAAGGTGATCACTCGTCCTACTTCTCTCTCTTTGTCATTTTACTCATTCTCTCTTCTCTGTCTCAGTCTTTCTTATATTCTATTGTCAATCATGATGGATTTTTCCATTTTCATTAGTCAAAAAGAAACAGATTATTGTTTTAGCCTTAGGTGCGATGGATGTGGGTCTGGGATGGAGGGAGGGACAGTTTTCCATCCAAAGTATTTCCACTGTTTTTACTTGATGATAACAGAAACCAGGGTGATGTCCTGCACAAGGGCGGGCCTTTACCCACCCCTTGGTGGCATGAGATCATTTTTATCTGTACAGAAACTATTGTAGATGGGACCCTGTTTGCCAGATTGGAAACGCCTGCCTTTAAATTTAACCAGTGTGTTTTCCACAGTGCTATATTTGGTTCACTTGGAAACACATTTGGCTTCAAATATCGACTACATTGTCTAAAAGGGATTTTCGAGTGGTGCAATAATTGAGACCGAGGCAATTTATTGTCACTGTAGGCATATAACGAAATTATATTTGGTAACTCCGAAACTAGCAGCAATTGTGGAAACGAGATAAAAACCCATTAGACATATATGATCAGGTAAAAATAGAATAGAAAGATAAGACAAATAAACGGGATAAACATGATAACGCAGTGCCCCTTATCTACATCAAATAAGGCAATTGGATGAGGCACTTATAGAATACAAAATGATAAAATGTAGTTTTGCATGGTAAATACCTCACTTCAAAACAGTTACGGGGGGTTGTGGTGTGATGGAGGCTACAGCTCTCGGGTAGAAGCTGTTTTTCAATCTGCTAGTTCGGACCTTGATGGCTCTGTATCTTCCCTGATGTCAAGGGAACAAACAGACTGTGACCTGGGTGGGTTTGGTCCCTACTTACGTTGGTAGCCTTCTTATGTAGACGGCTGGCAAATACTACATCCACGTTTGAGAAGAACAGTTTTCACAACCTTGCGCCATTTTGCCCACCTGGACGAACCTTTTCCGGTTTCAGGCAGTGCAACTAATATACCACACCACACCGTGGCACCCAGATTGGCGATACTCTCCATGGTGCCTACCAAGAGTAGGGTGGACTATCAAAATTGATGTTGGTTTGTGGCTAAGGAGTACTGCATTTGAGAACACATGAGTTAACCTGTGAGATTAGATATTAATTATACCACTTGCTTAATAGGACAGAAGTTCCCAGCAGTTCTTCCTCTGGAGGGAGACCGGTCATTATTACATGTTACAAGCGCGGGCATTATAGACACGAACCAGTGCTCTTCCGCCGCTAGTCTTCTTCAGCTTCAAAAGACGAGAGATGTACTCATTACAGTAACGTTTCACACTAATCTATTTTTTATGATTTCCCGTGTGAAAATACCGATTGAAATAAATTGTTAACGCTATGCTAACGAGTATAAAGTATCATTTGTCAGAAAATGTCTATTTCCCGTCTTTTAAGAGGAGCTAGTAATGTTCCTCATAGACATCAAGCATTTGAGCTAAGCTAAGCTAGGCTAAGCACAACCTACATTCGTGCCTTCAAACCACACACGCAGACATAAAAATGGATATTTATGCGTTCTTCTGATTGTGCAAGTACAACACGAAGTTTAAAACCCTAGAAACCGAGCTTTCACCTTGAATTAAAAATGGGTCTGAGAGACAGGCACCAGTTGAGAATTTATCACGAGAGGAAGGGATAGGTAAAACGGGAAGGAGGACGGGAGGTAAAATAGTTATAATAATAACCCGTTTTATGTCCTCTGTTTTCTCTGAAATCCTTTTCCGTCAGTTAGATTTGTTTTCAAGAGCTCCATAAATACACCTGACTTGACTAGAGATGGAACGGGTGAGAGGGATGGATGGATTGAGGCAAGAAGGGAGGCCTTGTGAAAACAGCGGTGAAGCCCGCTATGCTAGGCAGTCCTGTCTGGCTAGAGTACAGCTATTTTACAGAGTGGGTCAGGGAGTAATGGGTCATAAATAACAGGATCACCCAGACTTATATTTAAAGGAAAAGCATCGTAGCATTTTGATCGAAAACGGTCGTTGAAACAATTATTTTACATGCTCATCACCTCTCCTGTTCAACATGTTCAAACTGCTGAGTAGCTCTCTGGGATGAACATGGGATAAAAAAAATGCTGTAGAGCTGGAGGGATGGGAGATTGGTTTAGTGCATAGCCGCATTATTTTAGATTTTAGGGAGGACCAGACAAAGCCTTAAAAATATGCAATATTTCCCATTTTGTGATATGTGAAAAGTTGTAAAATATGTACTGAATTGGCACTAAACCATATGTGTGTGTGGGGGGGGGGCTGTCTTTCATACCCTCCTTTTACTAAGGAATTGTTATATCTACCTGATCAGATGGACCCTCCCACAGTTAATTCAGTTCAGTTCTCCATCATCTTTTCCTGCTCAAGTTCCAATTGTTTACGCAGTGGGAAGCAGATTAGCCCCCATTTAAAGTAATGTGGCTAAAGGTTGTGGGTAATAGGTCCTCAGACGTGGTAGTTGTAATGGTTCCTGTTGTTTGTTTAGGTCAGACTTACTTGTTGTATACAGAACAGTTTTCCACGGTGCAGCTATCCTCAAAACTTGATGGGAACTCTAATCTCTGGGTATTTACTTTGGGCGGGGAGGAGCTACTTCTACACCAAACATGGCCAATGGGTTGATGAAAGGTAGACTCATTTGCTGGTGACCTTTCTGCAGTAGTTAGTGGTCCCTGGCTGTTTGTAGCAGTGTATGTTTGGACAATAAATCTCCACCAGACCCCGACACAGCTTGGGAGAGACAGGAAGTATACAGTTTCAGAGTTACCATGGTAACAGCCCTTTAGCCACATTGAAGGGGGCTGGGGGCTGGGTGGGAGGGTCAGCGTTGAAAAGCACTGAAAAGTCTTCAAGGTTCCTTCTTGCGGTTGCTATATACCTTTTAACTGGATTCGGAACAAACCAATTCAACTATTCAAATTATTCAGCTTGTTCTATATAAACTTTTCAGTGAGCTAAGTGGAAGTTGGCTTTTGTAAAGTCAGATTGTAAAGTCGGATATTTGTGACATCTCGCTCTCTCTCTCTCTCTCTGCCTCTCTCTTTCTCTCCCGTTCTCGCTCTCACTCTCGCTCTCTCTCACTCTGCAGCCACATTCCTGTCCAGTCTAGGCCAGTATGAGATTGCTATCCCAGTGCGTGTGGGACCTCAGGGGCAGATCTTGGAGACAGAGGATGCTCCACATCACCAGCCTCATCAAAACCCCCACCAACGAAGGCGACGCAGCACAGAGGACCAGCCACCAGACAATGTAATGCTTAGTACTCTCCAAAAGCACTCACTGTAAATGAAAGTGGTTTGATCATACAATTAAAACTTTAGCATCTCTCTCTCTCTCTCTCTCTCTCTCCCTGTCTCTGTGTGTGTCTCTTGCCCTCTCTCATAGGTTTGCAATAGGTTAGCATAATTTGCTTCAATATTGTTTCTCTCCTATCCTATCAGCATTTAAGTGGTCTTGATTACATTTGGATTTTTGTCTTTATTTAGAGTTAGTGAAGAGCACGTAGCATAAACCTCTCATTTTATGTCTTTCAGGTCTTTTACCAATTGTCCACGCCACATACCAACTTCCTGCTTAACCTGACACTGCAGCCCCGGCTTCTATCCAGGCAGTTCAGGGTAGAGTACTGGAGAAAAGGCAGATTAGCTTGGAGTCATCCCTATTCCCCCAACTGCCACTATGTAGGACACCTCCAAGACCAGCCAGACTCCAGCAAAGTGGCCCTCAGTAACTGTAATGGCTTGGTAAGCCCCTGACTTTGTTACAATTAATAGTTTAATGACAACAAAATAATTCATTTTACTTAAAGGAGATGGAAAAGGGTGGGAGTTGGGGAGCCAGAACTGCTTGTTCCCACCATCTAAAACTGGTTGGAAAATACTAAAGGCAAAAAAATTGACCAACATCATCTGCCTGTCAGATTGTGTAAATTCACAAAATTACTAGACTTCCTGGACTAAACCCTTTATTCTCAAGGTAAATTCTCTCACATTTCTTCCTGTGGGACTAATAAATGAATAGCTCATCTTATCTTAGCTTAAACCTTAATCATAACCCTAACTCAGTATATTGCTATTACACCAATGTGTTCCTCCTTCTATGACAAAAAGAGGTGAATCGGTTCAACTGAATCACAAGTTTATTCAGAAACGTTTCGTCACTCAAACAGGTGACATCTTCAGTCTGAGCTGACTGCAAGCATTCCCCCCCTTATAAACAGTGTGTGGTATAGATGTACTGTTTATAATATATAGTCAAATTCATAGTACCTGTCTTTCCAAAATTCAATAATCATTTGGAATACTTTTTTTTAAATTTCATGACCACTTTAACAGCCCTTAAAATGTAATCAATAAACACTGAATCTATGTAACATTTCTCATGTTTTTTTTTAAATATTTGAAATCCTACAGAACTAATATTTTGCCCCAGCGACCATAAGAGTAAGGTTACTGCCAGATTCTTGAGAGAGTGGACCAAGCCACCTGTTCAGTCTTGAGTAAATTATGTGCACAAATAAGGTTTTACCAGGCTCATTCTCATTACCACCTACTTCCTGTACGGGTCACAACTCATAATGTCAAACTCGGCACGCCATAATAGAAGACTAGTATCAGTTTGTTGTCTTCAACTCATATAATAAAGTTGGTTTACAAAATGTAAACGTCTTATAGTGATCATGACACAAACTCAGGAGCTTAAAATAACTTCCTCCAATTCATAGAATCCCAAATCCTGTTTCCTGAGAAGAAATGGTGTTCCACAATAACACCTGTAAATACAGTTAAGGATTAGATGTGCTCATAAAGCGTTAATAAGCCGCACACGTAATTACTGGTGGTCAGACCAGCATGAGCACATTCAACAGAGAATTGGCTGTGTGTCCAGGGGACCATCACTAACTTTATTATGGGATTAGGTGCACTTTGAAAGCTCACCACAGTGAGCTGAGGGGAAACACTCACCCTGACCCCAGAGACTGGGGCCAAGAGATCTAATCAGGAAAAAGCAAGTGTTTGAGTAACTCTTTCTTTCTCTCTCTCTCTCTCTCTCTCTCTCTCTCTCTCTCTCTCTCTCTCTCTCTCTCTCTCATGATTGTGTGCACGTGTGTTTGTGTGTGTGTGTGTATATATATGAATGAGAGTGTACAACTGTGTGTGTTGGGCGGTCCTGAACTCCCTCATAAAATGGGGAGAGTTAGCCCCCAAAGGACCTCAGCTGACACTGTGGTACTGTGTTTGTGGTTAGACTCTGACAATAGAGTGATATCATGATCAGCTCATCAGATAAAGTATCTCTGCCTTGACATCTCCAGTCAGACAGATACCTTTCCAAATGTTCAGTCATCTGTACTGAGAACTGTTCCTCCAAAACAAACTGGGCTTACAGGTGTCAAAGACGAAGTTAAACTAGTACATAGGAACTATAATCTAAGATTTGATCTGAATTCTATTGCATCGCAGACTCAGAAGTTACGAAGTTTCTTCTTCTGCATCTGTCAATTCCTGACCCATCACCACTATGATTGGTCCTCAGAAGGCCTCTGGTTAACCTCTGGCTCACCTCTGCCCCCCATCATTGACTTACTACTGCTGTTGTAGTCACTGTAAGACACAGCAGCCTGGAGCGTAAAATCTAATGGTAATGTTGAATTTCCCAAAGTCATGGAAGAAAAAAGACTAGTAGTGTCATAGATGTGAAGCACAACTGTTGTATGACTTTGATGTGAATATAAACGATTCCAAATCCGTGTCCTGATTTTATAATTGGAAGTAGGCCTAGTTATTGCACTCCGCCAATTAAGAAGCTCACGTTACTTATTTTTGTAGTAAATTGTTTTGATTTTTAAAGATTAACATTCACTTTGTAAGATAGATGGTTTTTACCCAGTCCAACATAGTTAAATTCAGGTCGACTGAACCATCAACCCAAATATGCAAACTGACACATCAGGAACACTTAAACCTTTTGTCAGAAAATTGATTAGTTTGAGGAGGTTAAAGGTGTTAGGGCATGTCTTACTTGCATCTCTGTATATGGTCTTTCTTTGAAATTCTACCTCCAATGAAACCCCATGGGTGCAGGAAAAAAGCAACATTTTTTCTCACCAATTAGGGTTTTAAGGTTAATTAAATCGATACCTTCTATCTCAACCGGAATCTGATGGGCTTTTTAAAAAGTGGGTTCCTTCCCCTTGAGATTAGATGTGTTTTTAGTAGTGTGACTGTGTTGCTCCGTGTTTTTTAGGAGATTTGTATGCTTGTGGAAACAATTAATCCTATTTCATTTTATTCTATTTTGTAGCAGGGGGTGATCGTGGCAGGAGGAGAGGAGTACCTAATTGAGCCCCTAGTTTCACGAGAGAATGAGACCAAGATGGAGATGGGGGAGAGGGCAGTGGAGCGCCCCCATGTGGTTTACAAGAGGTCATCTCTCCGCCACCAGTACATGGATCAGTCCTGTGGAGTAATTGGTAGGGAGGGATACATTGAGGTATCTTCGAGTTGGATAGACTGGTCTTCCATCTCCTGAAATCACCAGTCAGGAATACAACAATAGTGTGTAGAACTCCTGATTGGTTTGGACAATTACTGCCAATGTTCCCTTGAGCAAGTCACTAAATTCCCGTTTGGCCCTGGTGATATTCTTAGCAGTCACCAGCACATTTTAGTGTTTGTATTTATTAAGACATAGTTGGAATGGTAAAAAGTCCCAGAATTAACAAAGTTTTTAATAACAAGGTTGCCTGGGAAAGTTGCTTCAAATTTACAAATTTCTGTCTGCCATCATTACATAGTCAAATCAAATACCTGGATAAAAGGGTAGGGTTGTGCCAGGAATGTAAAACTTTGCCAAATCAAATATGCAGATCATAAATCAGATTTCCGTACTAAATTAGTTGAAGCCCGGTTTGAGACCAACGACTGGCATTGGTACTGTTGGGCACTAGGGTACTGGTGGAAATTATTCTACTATTGGGTCAAGGAGAGAGAGGGGGGGATCTCCAGAGGCAGCATAAGAGAAGGAAAGGTAGGAGTATGGAGGTGAGAGTTGGAATACCTAATGTTGGCACTATGAGTGGTAAAGGGAGTGAGCTGGCTGACATACAGGAGTGAAGGAAAGTGGATATAGAGACCTGATGGAAAGGGAATAAGGTCAGGAATATCAGAGGTGGATTCAAATTCTTATACCATAGTACAGATAGGAGGAGAAATGGGATAGGGGTAATTCTGAAGGAAGTATATGTCAAGAATATCTTGGAGATGAAAAGAGTGGCCAACAGCATGGTGAGTATGAAGCTAGAAATGAACGTATGATGAATGTTATTAGTGCATATGTCCCTCAAGTTGGATGGATGATAAAAGATACGGTAGAATTCTGGAGTGAGCAAGATGAAGTGGTGGAGAGTGTGCCCGAGGGGGAGAGTGGTGATTGGAGCAGACTTCAATGGCCATATTGGGGAAGACAACAAAGGTGATCGGCAGGTATAGTGTTAAGGAGATGAATGTGGAGGGATAGATGGTGGTGGATGTGCGAAAAAGATGGAAATAGCCGTGGTTACAACATATTTCAAGAAGAGGGAGGAACACAGGGTGATGTGTAAGAATAGGGTAAAGTGCACTCAG
Organism: Regalecus glesne; assembly: GCA_900302585.1. NCBI lineage: Eukaryota > Metazoa > Chordata > Actinopteri > Lampriformes > Regalecidae > Regalecus > Regalecus glesne. Next base: position 30,337 of record OMLC01065980.1, on the reverse strand, counting down.
GTGGACTATATCTTATTCAGGTGTAATCTAAACAGGATTGGAAACTACAAGGTGGTGACAAGGGAGGACATGGGTAGGCAACATTGGATGGTGATCCGTAGGATAACTTTGGAGATCAACCATAAGAGAGTGAAGGCAGAGCCAAGGATCAAATGGTGGAAGTTAAAGAAGGAAGACTGTCCTGTGGAGTTCAGGGGGTATTAAGACAGGCACTGAGTGGTAGTGAAGGGTTATCGAAGGGCTTGGCAACCACTACAGAAAGGGTGAGCGAGACTGCCAGGAAGATACTTTTGTGTCAACTAGACAGAGGGAGGAAGACAAGACTTTGGGGAGAGGATGCGGAAGTACAGCAGAATATACAGAGAAAGAGGTTGGCAAAGATGAAATGGGATAGCCAAAGAGATGAAGAAAATACACAGGAGCACAAGGAGATGTGGCGTAAGGTGAAGAGCGGGGTGGTAAAGGAAAGTTGTATGAGAGGTTGAACACTAAGGAAGGAGGAAAAGACTTGTACTGATTGGCTGGGCAGAGGGACTGAGCTGGGAAGGATGTGGAGCAGAGATATCTCATCATGAGATTTTAGTCATATCCTATATCCTTACTCTGTATTATGTTTGAAGCAAACCTGTGCCTGTATCTAATCCTCAGATGAGAAGCCAGGGAAAGGTGTGTCATGGTGGCACCGGACCCTGAAGACTCCTCCCCATCATGTAGGCCGAGGCCAGCTGCCTCTGAAGCGCTCTGTGAGTCGTGAGCGCCATGTGGAGACATTGGTGGTGGCCGATAAGATGATGGTGGGCTACCACGGTCGTCGGGACATTGAGCAGTACATCCTGGCTGTCATGAATATTGTAAGTTTTACAACAAAAAAGATGCCTATCAGACAAAAGAACAAAGTTTTTTCAGTCGATATTGAATTTTTAGTTGTCAATGATGAAAGAAGGGATAACCAAAGAGAAAACATACGACATACAACTTCTTTACTTGGAAGTTATTACGTTATACCCTCAGTTTCTTCCAGATGAGTCTTACCATTTGCCTCATGTAGCCAGCCCATGTTATTCATTTCATTCTTTGACCACAGTGAAATCTGAGCTCATGGAATTAACAAAAGCTGTGTGTAGTGTCTGAGACTCAGACAATACCCCCCTTTACATACATCCAGTTAAACATGACAGAAGTAGTTTTGACCTTTGGTTCTGAGTCAGACTCAGAGAATAGACATAATGAAGGATGAAGATGATGCTTTACCTTATTTGATTTTTTGAAATTTGTGTAGCTATTACAGGTTTCAACAAGTATCATCCACTAGCATGTTATGGTGGATTAACCAGGCTTGCTAGAATAAAAGCTAGTAAACTTAAAAAAACATTCTAGATGATAATAGGTGCAGATATTGTTGAGAATAAAACAATAATTTCTGCAACAACTGTTTGCACCTTATGTGTTGATTTAAAGGTACAGTCTGTAATGGCTTTGGCCACCATGGCTATCACAATTGGACCAATAACATTGGGTAGCTTTTTGAGAAATGGAGACAACTGAAAGCCTCAAAAATACAATGTATCTTTGGCTGGTTGTCTCATTGATAAGTAATAAATGGAACATTTGCAACTTCTGACCAAAACAACAGCAGAGGTGGGTCAAACAGCCATTTTGCACGTAAGCTATGGACTGTATCTTTAAAGTTATATATTCGACAATTATTTTGTCTTTTGACCTTAATAAAATCAAATATATATCAGAATTAGAATTAAATATTGTTGGTGACATGAATAAAGTTTAAACAAAGGTGAACACTATTTGGTACAACTTCTATGATCTGTCCTACTGAAGGCCTGCTTTAGGATGAGTGTTAGAATCGTTTAGACCCTAATTAAAAGAATTTTGTTTTCACATGCAGAGAGGCTTTGGCTGTATGTAATCATAGACACTATCTGACATTGCTCTTAGTCAGTTGCTTGAACCGTAAGGATGCCTACAGACACACACCCACACACACAATGTACAGATATGCACACGTCTGGAATGTGTTTAATGAATGGTTGGTCTCCTTTTAGTGTTACAAAGCAGGCTGTATCCGGTCTGTTACAAAAGCACAAGCAAAAACCCCTACTGTATCACTAGTGGAGTGATGAAAAGTAGGCCAAATTACACCAGACACCAGTAATGACAAGTGTCCAAGTGGATCTTGAGTGCCAGTAATGGCGATAAGTATCAGGCTTAGTGGTGGACTGTCGTCTCTATTACATCTGATATTCTTGTTTATCACTGTTGGTATTTCAACTGAAGCTTATCTTTACTTAAAGTGACGGTTTTAAAGTGCTGTTTATGACTTATCTTTCATAGTGCTCAGTGGTCGAGTCCCATCTTTCATATAGCCAGTATATCAATGTCTTTTTTTAAATAATATCAAATTTAGTTGGGATGTTTTATCTTGTTTCAACACTGCGCTGGCTTCACTCAAGGTTCATGTGGTAATGAAAAATATGGAAGAGTCATTAAATAAATAAAAATTAAATAAAAGATATTTTTAGGCCCTGGAAAAGGTATGAAAAATTATATTTTTGAAAAACTTTTGGACCAATTGACCAATAAATAAGTACCTGCAGACTAAACCATTGCAGTGGGGCTTTAAAACGTCTGTTGTGTGTGCAAGTTATGGTTTATCTCATTCTTACCATATGTCTAGCTTTCATTTCTGGTTAGCTTTCATATCAGTTAGATAGCTTGCTGATATCTTACTCAGGAAGTGCAGTTTCAACAATCACTGGTTGCGTCTGAAATCATACACTACATACTACTACATATGTCTACAGGGCAAAATTTTGGCATGAGAAGCTTTTTGGTTTCTGTTTCTGTTTTAGTCTGAATAGTAGAGACCAATCATGTTTGAGTAGGCGGTGAGTTCTACAGGAACACACTTTGGTTGCATGTTAGTATTCCGTGTGGGGAGTGAAAGGCAACACATTGGCTGAAAAGTTTTCTGGACCTAAAATATCTACAAAATAATCAATGTGTGGAAAAACGTTCCGCTGTTTCAACTACTTTTGAAACAATCTGGTCAACTTAGACTCCATTCTCGTATCTCAAGTTGCTAATCCAACTGTTAATGGTGGGTGCACGGAAGAGGAAGTCATCATAGACAACTGAAGGGAGTAGCCAGCAGCTACCCTAGAATCTCCAAAATATTGGCAGTTGTCACCAGAGCTAAATTGTATCATGATGGGACTTGCGGATGTTCTTTGCCTGTGAAGACGTTTAGCAGAGAGGCTCCACGGAAATTGTATCATAATGATTTAGCTTCTGGATTCCAAGATTATATGGTTGCTATCCTCCAGAACACTTTTATTGAGCATTAGACAAGTTACTTCAAAATGTAATGCATTAAATATTGATAGTTACTTTCTTTTGAAAGTAATTAGTTACTTTAAAATATTACTGTGTGCTGAGTAATATGTTACGGATTTTACTACCTTTGCTTTACTTTCACTGAAATAACCACAGAAGTCCAGCTAGACATTATAAAATGGTAGAGGGTAATGTTTCATAGCGGGTTATCAAAGCACAGCTCAATTTTATTGCAGTTCATTATAAATCCTTTGGTGGGCGATATTGTATAGCTTAATGAAACCGTAGACCTGAAACAAATTATATTAACCGCTTATATTAACAATAGTGAGATGATACAGAACAAATAAAATGCCTGGTCCTTTTAAAGTAATGAATGACATTGGAGACAGGGATGGGCAGGTAGACAAAGAATCAAATTCTTATAATTTATGTTCTTGTCCCTTTCTTGCATAAACTGAAAGTAATGAGTTATACTCATTTGGAAAACATAGTCTGACTAGCCGTCTTAGCCATTGAATTTCATCAACAGAAAATTCTTTGAGGGATATTTTTCTGGGGGGGAATTGACGGAAATGGTTAAGTATGGATTTATTCTCAAAAACGAAACAATAAAAACTCAATTTATGCTGTAAATAAAGCAGGGATGGACATGGCACCCATGATAATTAACTGAAGTTGATACACTATAGAAACTTTGGATACCCATGTGGATGCCTCTGCTGCTTTGATCTCTGCGGCTGGTCTTTTCTCTTTCTTTAAACATGAAGCTGCAAGGTCCTCCAACAGGTAAAAACTACACGGAACTGTAAAAAAACGAGTAGTATGTTAACATTTTTTTTTTAATAAATACCTTATTGTACCAGAGGCAATGCAATCAATCAGGCTATTATATAACTAGACTATTAGCGCTAGTGTTTTTGAATTTGATTGTTAACTTTAAAAAATTTTCTTTTGCATTAGTGCATGCTATTGGTATCCATGAGACGCAGTATTTTTCGCTCTAGCGTGCAAATCGCGTATATTCACAGCCAACGGGAAAAGTCTTACTTCCATCTTTACCAGTGACGTTGTTGATGGTGTAACTTCAGTGTTGTTGTTTATCACCACTAGCTAGATGCATTGTTGGTCACCTGTTACAGCAGCCTAATCATGTCAAACTGATCACTCAGTCAGTCAGTGGCTCTGGCGGCTGGTCCAGCCAAAAGAGCTGCTCCACCCTGCCTATGTGATACACTACATAATAACCTTGTATTTCAGGTGGTAATATATTACGTTACATAGTAAATATAATAAAATTACCAAATACTATTAGAAATATGATATATTACTTTGTTACTGCTGAAAGTAATGCATTACTGCTGCACTGTTAGTATTTAAATAAAAAGTACAATAGCTTTTCAGACATGCTACCTTATTAAGCTCTACTGAAGGTTAATGATGACATATTGTGTATAAGTGTCTACTGGTTTGGTGACCCAGATATTTTTTTTAATTTGTATAAATAAAATAATATTTTAAGTAAGTTCTGTTTAGTATGAGGAAGATAATTACTTCCATTTAAATGGTTCCAACATTCTGCCAGGTTGGATTATATTTACCCTCCACTATTACTATTGTTGATTGTTTTCATGAAGTGTCGCAATGCATTGTGGGATACTCATGGGAGACTCAACCTTCATGGTTTTGCGCCCAGTGTTTGTGTACTGTCATGTGGGGCATCTGGGTAATTTTTGCACACTATTTGATGTACACTGTGATTTCAGATATACTAAAAACATGTACTATTTTGATGGAAATGGTAAATTGACTTGTTCTTTTATAGTGCTTTTCTAGTTTAGGGACCACTCAAAGCACTTTACAATGAAGGCCTCAAGCATGGGGGGATTAAGGCTGGATGGCCTTTTCCTGACACCCTGCAGTAGGATACAAACTTACTATCCCCGACTTGGAAGGCACATACTCTTCCGCTGAGCCACTACTGAATAGTATGTTCGCACGTGATTTTGTACTTAACCAGTGACTTCAAATAGACAAGTAAAAGATATGGCTCACTAAAGTTGTTTAGAGTTAGTGAGGCTCATATATAGTATTCTAATTATGGACTGACTTTGACGTTTTGTGTAGTATTAAAAGACCCTTTCAGTGGCAACTCCAATAAAGTTCTTGTGATCTTTGCTTTTGTTCATGGGAATTGAGCTAATAGTTGGGAATTAGTCATTGTAAACCCTTGGGGAGAAATTGTATGAACTCTCATTTACATTTTTTAAAGATTTTCTTCAAAAACATACTCATTGTCTAGAACAACATCTTTTCAAGCTCAATGATCCAGGTAGTCAACAAAGTCAAATAGGTGCATCAGGTCATCTGGACATAGACTTAAAAAAAACAGGAGTACATTTCAACATTCATCTGAATGTCATCCTCTGCTCTCAGTCCAGTATGTGACCCACCCAACTCACTTTAAAGGTACAGAGATGTAAATTAGGGTGCTTTCAAAGATTGGGGCAAAACTGCCAAAATGGATGTAAACAAAAAAAAATTCAAGCTCAATAATCCAGGTAGTCAACAAAGTCAAAATAGTTGCATCAGGTCAACTGGACATTGGTCCTATGTCCAGATGACCTGATGCAACTATTTTGACTTCATTCTTTGTTGAGTTAACATTTTGCTTTGTGGTTCATGTTGTATGTAGATGGTTTTTGCATATGATATTAGAGTGTCACCTCTTTTTAAGACTGGTCTTTTCTTGTTTCCCTGGAGGTCAGGTTGCCAAACTGTTCCAGGATTCTAGTCTGGGGAACGCAGTCAACATTGTGGTGACGCGGCTCATTTTGCTCATGGAAGATCAGGTAATTTACTGTTGCATCCACTCCCCCATCTCAACTCCCCAGATTAGGCTCTGTAATGCCTTACTGTCTTTCCTTGTCCTTGTTACCTCTCTCTTCCCCAGTCAACATCTATGAGCACCTTGTTTTGGTCAAATTATTGGCTTAAGTCCCCCCCCCACTCCCATGGACACTGAGCTTGTAGGCATAGCTGTGAGTAGCAACAGTAATGAAAGGGTTGGATTGGGAGAGTGAAGGAAGAGGAGAGGAGGTAAGGGGTGGCAGGGGAAGTAAGGATGAGGAAGAGAGAGGAAAGGGGAGGTAGAAAAGTAAGATGGAATGAGGGCCGAGTTGTGCACAGGAGAGTTTAACCTGCCAGACAAGGCTGCTTTATGACTGCCCTGCTTGTTGTGGCTCTGGCGGTGACCTGGCTGACCATTGCTATGACGCACATTTAGACCTTAGAAAGGCTTGTGGACAAATATCAGTATCTAAATATGAAGTAGGAGCTGTCGTTAGGAAGTTGAGGAGGGGCAAGTGATTATATGAGGCTCCAGTGTTTGCTAAATTTGTTGCATTAATGACTGACGCCACCCTTGTCAGATTCACCTAAAGAGAGAGTAGTTGTTGCATTGGTTGCCACTAATGGAGCCAATTTGAAAAGAAATGTTTCTGGGGTTTTTTTCCCCTTCAGACAGCCTGTTGAACAGTGGACAGCTTCAGTGGAGCTTGAAAGGAGATGCCATGCAACAATTTTTAAACCAGACAAACCCAATTGTGATAAGCAACATGGCCTGCCTTCCAGACAAGTGCATACCATTGATCCAAATTGACCAATAATTTCCCTGGGCTCCAAGCTGTCTGCCTTTTTTTTTGAAGGCCACTATTGTTAATGCTTTTTAAAATACCCTTTATGACAGGAGACCATGAAGAGGGATTGGATATGGAGTGTATATTCAACAGCATAGCCAAAGCCAGTTCAAGTTAAGCCCATACAGTGAGAACTACATTATATTTGCAGCACAACTAACTCGGTGAATCTATGAGTACCTAGCCAGCTGGCGAGTGACCTTATTATCCTGCCATTAATGGCCTGTGGTGAGACAGGGTGGCAGGTTGGGGTTGCCCGTTTCATCCTAAGGTCTTGGACAGATGAATCATACTGTATTAGATGGGGGCATAACGGTGTGGCTTTGGAGGGTTCCTCCATACCTGTCTTATTAGGGAACATTTGTGATTCATACTGTTCATAACTGGCTAAATATAAGCACTGTAATTTGTCCTCAGGATCCATCTGTCATCTGACAAAAAGAAAGGAATAAATAAATGTTAACCTCATCAGTAGTTGGCAGTATTACCATTGTTATTCTTACTGCATGGTCTGTTTAGGTTGAGGTCGAGACAGAATTCAAAGCCGTCTCGCCGAGTGGTTCCTTTGCTCGTTTCCAGGTCTGAAAACAGCAAGCTGCCCCTGGAACAGAAACTCTGGCCAGCAACGCACCCAGAAATGAGGAACTCTGGGATGAGACAATTACTAGTTATGTCACCACATGCATTCCTAGGTTACGAGTTCTAGCCAGCTGTGGCCAAAAGAGCAATCCCTCCCCTTCCCCCTACTCCGCCAGAACTGATATAACACAAGAAAGTGCCTACCCTCTAATCCAACTTCAACAGTAGCCTTTTTCATACAGAGGAACAGAGGTTCTTAAGCTTTTTCACTTTGGGGATCCAAAAGTTAAAGAATTAAACAAAAATAAAAAGGTGCAACGTTGAACTCGATCCAGCACACATCAAACTAGTACTTTTTACATCTGGTGACCCACAAAGAGCAAGCCCAATACTTGATTTAAAGTAACTGTAATAAAAGATAATCTGTTCTATCTGATTATTTCAGTTCTATTGTGAAAGACTCCTAGCTGCTAATGCTGGAATATTATTATTAGACTGTTTAGTATTTATTGGTCACCTGCGATCCAGAAATGTAAACTTTTATCCTTGTAATCTTTGTCTGTGTCTGTAATTGGGCTAGAAGATTTAAACATTTTCAGTGATCTTTTGTTTGTAATTCAGTTGCCTGATATTTTTTTGATTACATTTTCTTCTTTTTACTCAATCTTTTAAAAAGCCAACACTTGAGATCAACCACCATGCGGGGAAGTCCTTGGATAGCTTCTGTAAGTGGCAGAAGTCCATCCAGCACCGGAGCAGCTATGGCAATGCCATCCCAGACAATGGCATCGCTCATCATGACACCGCTGTGCTCATCACCAGGTCAGAAAATCAGACAGGCTGGCTCTGTTCTAGGTTGATTCAGCCTGGACCAGGTTAGTAGCTAATAACAATTTTCTCGTTCAAGTGCTTGGCCATATTATTTTCAAAGTCTACGTTAGAAATGTATATTCTTCTACCCCAGATCATATCATTATGGAGTTTTGGGGCAGCATAACTCAAGAGGTAGAGCAGTCATCTGGTAATCAGAAGATTGGTAGTTCAATCCTTATTCCTTCAGAAGTGTGTTGAACTGTCCATGAGCAAGATACTAAACCCCTAAATTCTTGGGAAAACAGGAAAAATAGCCTGATGGTTAAATCTGGCATTTTACATTTTAAATGTTCATTAATATATACTGTCCCTATAAAAGATTATTGTTATTATATCATGTTTGCCAGACCTTACCTACAAATTTGGTCTGGGGTTTCTTTATATGTAAGTAAGGGTAATTTTAGAAGGATATACTCTTTAGGATATTAAAGGAAACTTTTCATTTTAAGTTTATTTTTATTCATATCCATCTTTGCATCCATCACTAATGCCAAAAGAGCTCTCCGTCACACAAATGCGGAAGAATATATCAGCCATTCATTTATGAACACCTTCACACTTACTGCATATTGTCACATTCAGGCCATTTTGTTTAGCAAAATATTGCGGGGGCGGCAAAGCTCAGTGGATAGAGCGGTCGTCAGGCAATCAGAAGGTTACTTGATCAATCTCCGGTCCTGTAGATAGCATGACGAGGTGTCCTTGAGCAAGACACTGAACCCCTAACTGCTCCCCGAGGGCCATATGTTGGCAGCTCACTGTGCAAAATATTGCAAACCTTTAGTTACTGGGCAATTCAAGTGGGTATGTATGGTATTGGTATACCCCCTCCCTCTAACCACTTTTCCTCTATTGCACAGGCCTTTATTGTGTACAAAATATTTTTGGTAAGTTTAACTTTTTTGACAGGCATTGGAAACTTGGGGGTTCACTCTAAGCGGAGTCTTTTAAATTCCCAGCATCAATCCTCATAGTTATTTTATACAGTCTGAGTTGGTCTGACTCTTGTCCTGTCTTGGGTGAGGAAAGCTGGGGATTGCTTTGCCCCACTTACCATCTGGATAGCAAGTTTAAACAGGAGATACAAGGAAGGAGAAAGAAACATAGAGAAGTTTTTTAAGGGGCTGCAGCCCAGTAAAAATAAAGAGACACAGCAAAAGGGAGAGAGAGACAGAAAGACCAGAAATCAGAGCACAGCTGCCTTGAATCTCACAGCTCTGAGGCTTGCCAAAGAAGCAGTTTTTTCCCTTTCTCCGTTCTCCCTGCTCTCTCTCTCTCTCTCTCTCTCTCTCTCTCTCTCTCTCTCTCTCTCTCTCTCTCTCTCTCACTCTACTGCAGAGGAAAAACAGAAACAACAGTAGTGGTATGAGGAAGACAATACACAGATAAAACTGTTACTATTCAGTGGTGTGAATATTAGTCGTGTGGTGTTCAGCACAACCATATCTATTGCCCATCTGTATTGTCTGTTGTGTGTTTTTTCTCTGCATTTGGGAAGATTCCTGTGGGCTGTATAGAGCTGTATAGAGCTGTCTCTCAAAATTAATTGTGCCATTGAATTACTGAAGCCACAAATAGTTTGTAATTTTCCCTAATTAAAATATGCTATACAGTTATATTCTAAGGCAGTTAATCAGTTAATATTTCACACTTCCCTTTTGTTCTTGGAGATAAACACAAAGTGCATTGGGAATTACAAGGCTTGGTTTTGTGAGAACTACTGCTATATGACAGCCTTTATCAACAGCGGAATGGAAACCATCCAGATAGATGTCACTGCAGTGACCATCCTTGATTTCCTGCAATTGTGTCTTAAATCATATCAGTCTATTATCACTCTTGTCCACTTTCTGTCCATAGGCCTCTGTACATGTCTTTCTGTATGTGTCCAGTATGAGACTGTGCATGTGTGTAATGTGTTTCCAAGTGTTAAGTCTTTCAAACTAGCTTTTAATATCGCCCATTCATGAGTCTGTGTGTATTGGGTCTTTTTATGTGTACTTCTAGTATGAGTATGTGTCTGTGTCCACAACATATTTTAGCATTACAGCACACTGAACACACAAACACTGTGTGTGTGTGTTTGTGTGTGTGCACGTGCGTGTGTGTGTTTGTGTGTGTGTATCCAAATACTACCCATAACTGTATCCTGGTATATTATCTTACCTTTATTTTAGGTATGATATCTGCATCTACAAGAACAAGCCCTGTGGAACTTTAGGTAACAATTCTTCTGGCATAGATCTTGGTGACTATTATGAAATTATGTTATATTGAGTAGCTGTTGATATCCTTAGATTTTATGCGTTAGATTTTTGCCTCTCTGATTGTGCTTTCCACTTTTCTGCTTTAACACCATAATTTCTCCCTGTGAGACTAATAAAGGAATATATTATCTTATTTTATCTTATCTTATCTTGATGGCTATAGATAGGAAATTCATACTGTGTCTGCATGCGTGTGTGCGTGTATCAGGTTTGGCTCCAGTAGGGGGGATGTGTGAGCCAGAGCGGAGCTGTAGCATCAACGAGGACATTGGGCTGGCAACAGCTTTCACCATTGCCCATGAGATCGGACACACGTGAGTATCACTCGCATGCAAACATATAGCAAACACGCATATCACGCACACCTTTTTTCCCCCCGAATCCCCCGAGTTACCTATTGCTGGATCCGTCGCTTTGATGCCCTTCAAGAGCATTAACAAGAGGGACGAAGCCGTAGCATGTGTCTCCTCCAAGTCATATGATGACTAGCCCTCGGTATTTTACACATCACGGTCTCGTGGGGAAAGCACAGTGCTTGGCTGTCAGAGGAGAATGAAGCAGAGTACTTTCCTTTCACTTAACCGCAAGCACCCGGATGACCCAGAGGGGGACACTACCGAGCCTAGAATGCTTTATCCAACCTAACCCCTATAGCCTATGTGAGGCTTAGCAAATTATGCCCCACTAACTGTGGACCTCCAGCTGTGGTTGGAAAAGGCACAGCTGGGATTCGAACAACAAACTGCATGATGCAGAGCTGCGCTAAACATCGCCTTAACCCCCTACTCCACTGGAGGCCCATCACGCACACCTTAAACCACAACCTATTCAACAAAATCAAGATTTTCTTGAGGTATGCAAACATTGTTAAAAGTGATCAATTGTGTTTAAAAATTGAGTATGTCATCTTTTCCGGGGGGCATGGCCAAGGAGGTGAATTAAGTCGTCTAATAATCAGAAGGTCGCTGGTTTGATCCTCCGCTCCTTCAGAGAGTTGAAGTGGCCTTTAACAAGACACTGAACCCCTAGCTGCTCCCTAGGTGCTGCAGGTGCCCTCCAATCCTATACAACAGGATTGGTTAAATATAGAAGAACATTTTCATAGAAGGAATACAATGACAAAAAGTGGCTATCATTTCCTTTTTCAATCAAAGATCACTAACTTCCAACCAAGCACTTCCACACCTGATTTTTTAAGTCAACCAATTGTCTTTGCTAAGGGCCTTGATTTGTAGAAGATACACATTTGAGTCTACTGATCAAGGTCCTTAGCAAACAAAAATTGATTGAATAATAGAATCAAGTGTTTAAGTGCTTGGTTGGAACAAAGACCTGCACCCACAGTGGCTCTTTCTGGATCACTTTGGCCACCCCTGTTCTACACAGACAACCTATTCCTGCTAACCATCCTGACCAAATCTCATACAGGATTTCACATAGCTTTTGAAATGCTGGATATTGAGATTGATATCTGAGCAATGAGTATGTAGACAAAATGAGTTTCTCAAACTTAAGAAAATTATTGGAGACAGACAAAAAAAGATTCTCAAGGACAGCACAGATGTTCATGGAGAATCGGTAGGCCAAGGTGCAGGAGATTGAGTTTCTTTAGTCCTCAAAGATCATGGATACCATGCGGCGGGAGGACTTGGGTTAGTCGCTGTCGTGCTACACCAACCAGGAAGAAAAAAGGAAAAGACCAGGCCAGAGAAACTTCCCTCTGGAATATGCAAGACTGACATCAGGTATTTGGTTGTCTTGGGTTAGTTCAAGAGATGTAATGGTAGAGACGGTGAAAGAAGTGAAAGAAGAAGACAGGACAGAAGACAAAAGAGAGGCCACTATGGTATTGCTCCTGGCTGTAAAATTGAATTTGAAAGGGTTATAGCCAAGGACAAAATGGTTTGTTTTTATGAACTGCCGCTGAAACTGAGAACCATACTGAATCATTTCTGTACTGTCAGAAGTCTTCATTCTGCCAGATGCCAGAATACCCCCACTGTGTATTGATGATCTCACTTAAAAGTTATTGAGGATGAACCTGGCTGAACGTGTGAATATCCAACATCAAACTGTCTACCTGGATTATTGAGCATGCATCAAGACATGTCTACCCCAGGGTGTTTTGACCATGATATCCCAAACGTCAGTTACATAACATGCTGTGCAATATGGTGTAAACAAACTATGGGGATGTGTTGGCTCGACAGTAGAGTGCGTGCCTTCAAGTTAGGCGTGGCAAATTTGTATTTCACCGGCCTTAATTCCCCATACTTGGTAAATATGAGCAATTCATTATAAAGTGCTTTGAATAGTCGCTAGACTAGAAAAGTGCTATATAATAACAAGTCCATTTACCATTTTACGCATAGAAATCGTTCATATAGTATATTGTCATGTCAGATTTCTCAAACATGTTTTGCATCCCGCTGGCTCATTCACCAGAAACATGTAACCTAGTCAGCTGTGTGAACCACCAAACAACTAACATTAGGTACCACCATTTTAGGCTAACAGCTGTAAGCATCAACTAGCTAATACTAGAGTTTAGTATTTATTTGAGGGGCGGCATGACTCAGTGGGTAGAGCAGTTGCCTGGCGATCGGAAGGTTGCAGGTTTGAGCCCCGGTCCTGCAGAGAAGCATGTCGAGGTGCCCTTGAGCAAGACACCATTCCCCTAACTGCTCTGCCCTGTGATAGAGTGGCGACCTATACAGGGTGTACCCCGCCTCCCGCCCAATGAGAACGGAGATAGGCTCCAGTTCCCCCGCAACCTGATTTCGGATAAGCGGTTGACGATGGATGACGAGTATTTATTTATACCAGAGGACCGACAAAAACTTGTAGCCTAGACAACAACTTAATGTAAACAAAATGCACATGTAAACATTGTTCACACTGTATAATAATGGATTACATTCATATAGTGCTTTGTCTAGACACCCTTGTCACAGTGAAAGGGGAAACTCACTTCAACATGTGCCACCCACCTGGGTGATGCACAGCCGCCATTTTGTACCAGAAGACTCATCACATATCAGCTTGAGGTGGAGAGGGAGGAATAATTGAATGAATTACACAGGGGGATGATTGGGTGGCTAGACGGAGAGAGCCAAGTTGGGAATTTTGCTTGGACACTTTAGGAACAACTTCTCTTTGCGACATGTACCACGAGATCTTTAATTGTACACTGAGCCAGGACCTTGGTTTAACATCTCATCCAAAGGTTGGCATCTCCTATTGCGCAGTCTCTCCATCACTGCACTGGGATTTGATGTTTGTTGTTTTTATTAGGACCAGAGGGGAAACTGCCACCTACTGGCTCACCAGAACCACTTCCAGGAGCAACTCAATTTCCTTGGAGGTCTCCATTCAAGTGCTAGCCAAGACCACACTTGTATAGCTTCTGTCATTTGGCAGAGCCAGGGTACATGTTGATATAGCTGCTGGCAAATACCATATATTCCTGTTTCTGATCAACACCATGTAGTGTGCATCCTTTTTATTAACTACATAAGCTTAATATTATTGGTTCATTCGCTGAGTTACCGCTACCTAGAGTTACTTACTTGTTGACCGGATACTCTAGTTTTTCAGCTTGCACATCTTTCAGGGAAAGTATTGCCATGTCCAACATGTCCATCTGCTGGCATGTTATGCTGAATGTGCGCACCATGTTAATGTGTGACCATACAATACATGGTTGAGATCAACCTCATGAGAACAGACAGACTGCAATATGATGGATAACAGCCACACTGACCTGTGGTAGTGTCACTGACCCTCTCTCTAACCCAAGACACTGGTTGCATGACTTATGGGCTTTTCAGATGGGGAACAATTGACACCCAAATATTTCATTTTCGATGAGAGGCAAGTGGGCAGGCAGGGAGGTGCAGGTAATCGGTCCGGTCGAGGGACGAGTGGTCACAACTCCATAAAATTGTTGCAATTGTGCTTGTCTCACACATGCCTGCCCATTGCCTGAGTTGAATTGTCTTGAACTTTTTCCTATGGTATACACAGTCACCCCACAAACTGGATGAGAGGCTGATCCTAGCCATGTGTGAGTTATGTTATTTATGTATTGACTCTTTGCTTCAGTATTTCTAGAAGATATATTTTATATGTTGCTATAGCCTATACTGAAAATATAGTTGTACCATAGTGCACAAAATCTGTTTCTATGGTTAGCATGTATAGACCACCTGGCATTTACTTGCAGGGCCATTGTCTGGCGGTCTATATACATCGGGTGTGAATTGAAACCCCGCAGATCCAAGCGGTTTTCCAGGCAGTGTTGCTCACTGTCTCAAAAGACTGAGTTACCACACCATATCAGCTCAAATGCATACGGGACCTGACAGAATCAGAAATTATTACATTACATTAATGGTTCAGTACTGTTCTCCATTTCAATGGCAGTTAATGAAAATGGACTGTTTTATTCTTGGCTGTAACCCTGTAAAACTCATTTTCACACCCACAAGCAATATAATAGCGAGCTTGTCTTTTGTCTTCTCCTGTTCTGTGGCTCCTCAGTCTCCAACTTTCTTTATCGTTTACTGCTGTATCTGTTGAACTCAGCCAAGCCAACCAACCCTGTGATGTTACAGGTGTTTCAGGGGGATGTTAAAGCAAGATGTGGAGAATAGAGACTAGAACCAGGGAGGATGGGGGGCAGCATGGTGGTCAGAAGCCAGACTGCTTAAGGGAAGAAATATTGTACATTCTGGCAGACCTGATCCTGATGCTGCAGAATCTTCTCCCGGATGGGAGAGGGGTGAACAGTCAATGGGAGGGGTTGGAAGAATCTCCCACAATGCTGGTGCCCCTGTTAATAGACTAGGAAGTGAATATATCCTGCAGACAGGGGAGAGAGATACCGTTGGTCTTATCCGCTGCTCACACAACCCTTTGAAGTGCAGACCTTTTGCTCTGCTGTGTGCATTGTTCAGTGTGACTACATGCAGTAGGGTGGACCTATTACGTACTTCAATATTTTCTTATTTCATTTGTTTAGTGTGAGAATAACTTTTATGGTTCAAGGCATGTTTAAATTTCCTTCATCTACATTAAAAAAAACAGGCTACTGATGGACCACTTTCAACTCAAGCCACCAATCAGACAATTAGATTTTTATCAGACAGCTGGATATTGTGCTATTCTCAAAGACAAATCTGTCAGTCAGCTTACATTTTAAGTATTTAAAGCCACAAGAAATGTAAGCAGTGGCTATCTGTTCCAAATTAACCACAAAAGAGCTGCATAGAAGAAAGGGTAGAAAATAAAAAGACATGGGCCTTGAGTGGCGAAGGGGGTCAAGACACCTATTTTCAGTGCATCTCTGCATCATGCAGTTGAGTGTTCGAGTCCCAACTGCGCCGTTTCCAACCACGGCTGGAAGTCCAAAGTTAGTGGGGTATTATTGGCTAACATAGGTTATGGGTTTAGGTTGGATAAAATATTCTGGGTTCACTAGTGTCCCCCTCAGGGTCATCCGGGCCTCTTGGTTAAGTGAAGGGAAAGTACTCTGCTTCATTCTCCTCTGATGGTCAAGCACTGTGCTTTCCCCGCGAGACTGATGTGTAAAATAACGAGGGCTAGTCGTCCTTTACTTGGAGGACTCACATGCTATGGCTTCCTCCTTCCTGTCGATGTTCAAGAGGGATATCAAAGCGACAGATCAAGCCATAGACAACTCAGCGAATTCGGGTGGGAAATAAAGTGGATAAAATTTAAGAAAAAAAGAAAATAATAAGATACTATGTCTGCAATATCCGCCCATCTTTCCAGTTTGCAGTGATTGTCAGAATGATGTGGGGAGTTAAATGAGCTACAATGAGCGCCACATTCATAAACAAACAGCATAAATGAGCATCATATATGACAGGTAATGAATGTCATACTGAACTGCTGGAAATCCTCACAGCTTGGGATTCCTCTTACCCCTCCCATATAGTGACAGGCTTTTGAGAGTTTTTGCAGGAAACTGATGTTTATAATATGCACTTTTGATTGTTAAAGTAGGACTGAAAGCTATGTCACTGAAAATGTTCAGCCAGTTACGACTGATTTCCTGCTCTGAGACGCCTGATAACTACAGCCCAGGTCTGGTCAGACCTGATCCATTCCTCCTTAGAGAGATTACATTTAGATTTCATCTCTGTCTTCAGGCCAAAAGAGTTTATGCAATAACCAGCACTGTGAGTCATTTCCATCAATTGAGAATGTGTTAATGGCTATATAATTTCTTTCAGTCTTGTCCTATTTATATACAAGTGGAACAAGTTACGCCTAGTGCTGTTACAGTGTTACTGTGGGCCCACCTAAGTGTCTGGCAGGGGCTCTGTCTTTTGTGTCGCTGTTGCCCTGGATGCCCTCTAACTTTGTTTTACTGGCTTGCCTTGCACAGACCTCCAAGATGATCTGCGTCATTCACTTTTTTATTCTGTACATGACTGACCTTTGTCAGATACATAAATCACATGTGCGTCTCTGGTCCATCCTAGAGGATAATTTTGTTTCCACTTTTCCCTGTCAAACCCATTAGCTTGGTATCATTGGGGATTATACCAATTTGCTCAAAGTAACTGTACCATTAAGCTAAGAGAGTGAGCACAAGCCTGGAGGTATTTAGACAGATGGTGGATTCATTGGTGGCCTGCCTGCCTAATGGGTAGTCCAGGTAGCTTTTGAACTACATTGACTGTTAAGTACTTAGATTCCTATGCTGTCTAGACGACATGACTGGACTTAAGTAATATTATGGATTGTGTGTGTTTCTAGTTGTGTCTCTTCGAGTCAGTGCATGTACACAGTGTTAGTGTGAACACTATATTAAAAGAATGATGATGGCAGTCGACTTCAGCCCAGCTGTCATATGAATAGCTTTCATCTCATTTCATTTGGGGTAGCTCAGTAGTAGAGTGTGTACCTACAAGTCAGGGGGTGCAGGTTTGATCTCGCCATGGAGCGTCAGGAAAGGGCATCCAGCCTTATCTCCCCATGGTTGGTAAATGTGAGGGATGCATTGTAAAGTGCTTTGATTGATTGGTCAATACTCAAGAAAAGGGTGATATGAATCTATCTACTATCTCACACTGTTGCAAACTCAACATTGTTATCTTAGTCTGTCATTGATAGTGAGAAATACAAAAAGGTACAGTTAGGGCTGTGTGCATTTTCGTGCAATATAACTGATTATTAGAATTTTTTATTTTATTTATTTTTTAAATTCGATTCCCTTATCAGTTCCACAAGGGGAATTGCAGATTTCTTGTATAGGAGTGGTGAGCAGCTTCCAATGTGGTGCAGCTCGGGGAATAGTTAGGGGTTCAGTGTCTTGCTCAAGTACACTTTGACATGCTTTCTGCTGGGGCTGGGGATGGACTCATCAAACCTCTGATTACTAGACCAACCACCCTACCTCCTGAGCTTTGCCAACACATTGTATTGAGTAATTCATGCTTTGCCCCCTTAATACCTTTAAGTGCTGTCCAATGTCAATTATGGCTTTAAGGTTTGGGATGAACCATGACGGTGTAGGGAACTCCTGCGGTGCACGCAACCAGGAGACAGCTAAGCTGATGGCTGCCCACATTACCATGAAGACCAACCCCTTTGTCTGGTCTGCCTGCAGCAGGGATTACATCACCAACTTCTTGGAGTGAGTTTGTCAATCACATAATTATCAACATATTAGGTCATTCATATGTCAAATAATATCCGTGTATTCTCATTTAGAAAAAAAATATTTCATTCAAACGGTGTGTTTCTTTTTTTGCAGGCTACATCTTCTCCATGCTTATGCAGTGCTTTTTGTAGCTATTCTGAAATTAATTCCTTCCATTCATTATGTTTATTTCAACCTCTTCATTTAAAATACTATGACACCTTGATAGATGATTAAAATCTGTTTTATATATAGAGATGGCTCTTTATTCTTTTGCTTTTAGAACAATTAGAAAATTAAATACCTCTACCACTGGCTTCAGGATGAATTTGAGTTCCCTTGAATGAATTCAAGTTCCCTTTACTATTGACTATTTTCAGCCCCAATAAGCATCAGAATACCACATGTCAACACATCAGGAGTTGCTATTCTATCTCTCAAAATTTGGCCCACCAATATTTTGTTCAATATTTGAGTGGTGTCTTACAGCTCAGGTATGGGCTCCTGTCTGAACAACATCCCCCCGAAGCAGGAGTTTGTGTATCCCACCACAGCCCCAGGACAGGCCTATGATGCTGATGAACAGTGCCGCTTCCAATATGGTGTCAAATCTCGACAGTGTAAATATGGGGTGAGCACTTTTTCCGTTGTCAACCTATTTTAATTCATGTCTGAGTTCTTTCTCCTACCTTCACCCCATCTCCTTCCCTCTCATCCCCTCGTTACTTGTAGCTATTGGAGCTAATTGGAAATATTCCTCTTGCCCCTAGCCCCATTCTCTCTCATTACAGACTTCCCCTCACTCAGGAGTCAAGTCAAGTACATTTTATTTGTATAGCCCGTTATCACAAATAAAGAAATGGCCTCTAGACTTGACACTAACACAACATACTTAGGAACATACTTAGTAATTTATCACTGTCACTAAATCAGGCAGGTGAGTCTGTCAGGTGACTCATGAACTGGTGTGTCTCTTCAACTAACTTACATTAACATACTCTGACAGCTCTCATCACTCTTTCTCTTTCATTCCTCTTCATCCATCTTTCTGTTTCTTTTGTGTTAGTGCTCATCTCTATCGCTTAACTTTATCTGGCTCAACTCTCACCCTTTCAAAGATCTCTGGTTGGTCCAATGGGACCAATATATGTTGCTTAATCTTATTACCAGTATGACATAATCTTTCTCTCTCCCCCGACTTGACTGTCAGCAATGTGTTTTACGGCTGGATCTTGTTTTTTCTTGCTCTGCTTCGCAGTGAAGAGTTTATGAACAATATTGCTCTGCCCTAACTGCATAGCATTCACTTTATTGGATGGTCAACTTTATGGGGCCAAATGAAGAATGAATGGACATCTGGAACAATATGCTGCCTTATAGACTCATTATTGATAGTATGTCATCAGAGCAGATGTATATGATAAAATATAGTCTCATATGTTATAGCCATCACAAGAACACTTAAACACCTAAGCACCAGAGGGAGTAGAGAAGGAGGTGAATCCGAGTCCGCCTGTCCTCTGTTTCACGGGTCAGTAGATCCATCACAGGCTCTTGTCTCTACTTGAGCTTACATAGATACTCTTGACACCCTCTCTCTGCTGCTCTTTTTTTAAACTTTACTCGGTCTGTTTCTTTCTCTGTGTCCCTCTTGATCTCCTCTTTGCCATGCCCAAACCCCGTCTGTCTCTCTGTGTCTCTTTAATGTCTTTCTCCATCCTCCTGACACACAGGAAGTCTGCAGTGAGCTGTGGTGCATGAGCAAGAGCAACCGTTGCATCACCAGCAGCATACCGGCTGCAGAGGGAACCATCTGTCAGACCAACACCATAGAAAAAGGGGTAAGCACTGAATACCTAATTGGTAGTGGAACTGGGTTTGATTGATGCAGGCGGGAGGTGCTGCCTTCTCTATGAGTGTGCATTATTAACATGTCTACTTGGCATATCCCCCAGTACTGCTGGAAGAGATCACTGTTCTCTGTGCATATGTGTTTGCGTGCATGTGTGGATACTTTTGTGCACGTGTCACTGCATCAGTTGTACTTTGCATCAACATGAGTATTTGTGTGCTTACATTCATTTGTATGCGTGTGTGTGTGTGTGTTTCAGTGGTGCTACAAGAGGGTATGTGTGCCGTACGGGACCCGTCCTGAGGGGGTAGATGGAGGATGGGGTCTGTGGTCACCCTGGGAGGAGTGCAGTAGGACCTGTGGAGGGGGAGTCTCTTCTTCTGTCAGACACTGTGACAGTCCAAGGTTGGGTGCCTTTTCCATACGGAGTTATATGGACTGTGTTGTCCATTCTGTTTAAACAGCCCCTCTCTAGGATGACTACCACCACCACAATCTCTTGACCTTGCTGAATATTTGCTGAAAAGTACATGGCCTTATATCCTATTTTCTGTGGATGTTTTTTGAAACAGTTGAAGGACATGTTCAATTTTTGCATTGAAATTTGGACTTTTGAGGCTAAACATTTATCGTAATTTGTTTCCACCACTAAAAATGTTCTAGAAATAAGAAAAGACTACTGATTTATTTTTTTTAATCTACTTTTTGCTATTTGAGTAAGGGCCCTCCACCTAAATCAAATGATATATGGATGACATGGATGAGGGAATGGGCATCTGATTAGGTTTTGTGTGACAAATGTTAGAAAGACACTTTTCACCCATTGCTTTTTTTGCTCACTTAAAATTGGATTTCAGTTCATTCAAAAAGTGTTTTGAATGAACAATAGAACAATAGAAGACAATTAAATGTGAGGTCTCTATTATGACCAAATTCAGTTAACTTAAAATATCATTTTTGCTTGTTTTCAAACTGTTGCTTTAATTGATTTGAAAGTGACTGGACCCAGAAACCAAAAGCTAACTGTGTGCTCTTATGTTCAGGAAAACTAACCACCTCTTCAATCAATTTTTATGAGCTTCTTTTAGCAAATTTTTTGGCTTCATTCAGTGGTATTATTTTAATACATTTGCTGGAGCAAAATTTTCACAGTGAAGAGCTGGCTCCCTGCTCGGCTGTTTTCACAAAGGCATTGCAATGATGGTCTGCGAAAGACAATAAGCCAATAAAAAGGCAGACGGAGAAGATTGAAAACAGGCTGATGAAGGTAGACGAGACAGAGAGCTGAGGCCAGAGTTGTGTGGTGATGTGATGGAGAAGAGTTTTTGTTAAATTGTACTCAGATGTGACTTACTGGCCTGATTCTCTGTCTGTCTGGTTTTAGGCCAACCATAGGTGGAAAATATTGCCTGGGGGAGAGAAAACGCTTCAGATCATGCAATATTGATGTGAGCTCTACAACTCTACACTATCAACTTGGTCACCATTTTCACTGTAATCGTCATCACCGTGATGACCACTACAATTACACTTGTCTAAACTTATTTCAATTTGTCTTTTTGCAAATGTGTGTGGTCATTGCATGGACTTGTGTGCTTGTGTGTGGGTGCGTGTGTGGGTGTGACAGGAGTGCCCTCTAGGCTCACAGGATTTTCGAGAGATTCAGTGCTCCGACTTTGACAGTGTTCCTTTCAGGGGGAAATTCTACACCTGGAAGCCCTACAGAGGGGGTGAGTAAGTAAATCTCCTCTGTGTGTGTTTGTGTGTGCCTGTGTGGTGTATTTGTTTGCTCCATGGTGATTTCTGCTACAGGCAACTCCTGCCCAACCCCTACACTTCCACTCACCACATACACACCCACATAAACACACCCACTTGCAAGCACTCACACCTACACCTGTAGATCTACAGTGAGAAGAAAGCACTGCAGCAGCATTTAAACCACGAATATGTGTGTTAGCTGCCAAACAAAGGACTAAGGTGGGGAAAGGAAAAGGAAATGCTAGAAGCTGGATGCAAGGTAAAAGCAGGGACTATAAATGAAGGAAAATTGAAGAGAGAGAACAAGTTCAATACAAAGGAGAGGAAAACATGAGCAGAGAAGGCAAAGAGTTGTCGGTGGGAGAAGAACAGAAAACAGAGGAGGAGAGGGGGTGAGCAGGATAGACAGAATGAATGCTGCACGCTCTATTCTGTCTGGCCCACAGATGCTGGCTCTAGAGACTCGTGTATCCCACAATGCCTTGCAAGAATTCCTTGTGCCTGATGAGCGCTACACTGGACGTGAAAGATAAATAGTTTCGACGACATAACTGCCTTTAATCTAGCCCTCCAATAACATAATGGCTTACAGAGATGGCTAGCCAGCCAGTTCCAACTTCAGGCAACAAGTGCTCCTTTCATCAAGTCAGCTGATTTTACAATGGAAATCCCTTGCAGCTGTTAAAATAGGAAGGGTGCCATAGACTCTGCCCTGAGTTAAAGGCCAGATTAGACAGCCCACACTCCTCCCTCTCCTCTACCTCTCTTCTTTGCTCTATTCCTTTCACTTTCTCCGTCTCAGGAAAGGAAGCCTTCCCTACCTCTCTTGGCTCTTCTGCTTTGGCCTCTCCAGCCTAAATGTCTAATTTTCAGCCTTTTTATACCTGTCTTTCTGTCTCTTTATTTGTTCCTCCTTTATGCAGTTTGTCTTTTTTTGTCTTCTTTCACATGCATACATTAAATCAAACACACATGGACCCTAAAACAACTAAGGACAATTCATTAAAAGTCACAGATTTAGCAGCTCTTTTTGGAGCCAGTCCACGTTGTTATGCTAAGTCCAACAGCCTTCACATTTAGCCTTAGCACTCCATACAGCAGACCCCCCAAGTTATAGTCTCATGGGCTTTACACATAGGCTAAGAGTACTCACACACACACACACACACACACACTGCTCCAAGTTTTTCTCATACCAGTAACTGCCCTGCCAAAACACAGCACCATGGGAATTGTCGTTTTCCATGGTCTGACCACTTTATCGTCTGCTTACCCTGCCAGCATACAGCACGCACATAAACACACACACACACATACAAAGGCGATCGCTCGCTCCCCTTGTCTCGCTCTCTCAAGTCTTCCCAGTACATACTGTACCTGCTTCTCCATTGCCAGCACAAACAAACACAGTCCAGAGTGATTTCAACAGCCACTCAAACAGTGGAGCTGCTGGCTAGCTACATGGATGGATGAAGGATATATAGAGTGCTTGGCTAGGCAACACTTGTAGCACCAGTGTGGTTGTGCGTGTGCACGTGAGTTTCAGGAAAAGCAATAAAGAGAAAATAGGAGGGTGTGAGAGAAAGAAAAGTGATTGTGCATATGCACCTTTGTGTGTGTGTATATTTTATGGATTAGTGTCTGTATCAGTGTCTATGTCTGCATTTGTTGGTCTCTTATATCATTGTGTATTTGTGTGCATGTCTGTGTCCATATATATTTGTTGGTTAAATCTATATGCGTCCATATGTACATGTCACCTTTGTGGCAGTACATGATCACCTCTCTTCATCAGCGTCCTCTCAGTGCAGCCTACTCACCAAAACTAAACATGCATTCACTTGTGATATGGCAAGGCTCTGCCAAAGAGGAATTAGGGCACTCTTTTCTTGCTACTCTCATATGACCAGATTGGATTTACCTCAGACATAGAAACAAAGACAGTCACAGGCTGGTGGGCCCAATCTTTGTGTGCCTGTGTGAGTGTGCGCGTGTGTCCATGCATGCATAGGCAGATGCACATGTTTGTGTGCATATTCTATCGTATTGCTCAATGTCAGTGTGACCAGTAATGTGGAGCAAATGAAAGCATCATTCCTGTTTTATGAATTAGGGGCAGCATAGCTCAGTGGGTAGAGTGGTCGACTGGCAATCGGAAGGTTGCAGGATTGATCCCCGGTCCTGCATATAGCATGTGGAGGTGTCCCTGAGCAAGACATTAACCCCTAACTGCTCCCCGAGTGCCATATGTCGGCAGCTCACTGCTCCTATACAATAGGTTGGGTCAAAAATGCAGAGAAATCCAAATTTCCCCTTACGGGACTGATAAGGGAATCATTATTATTATTATTATTTATTCACACCCCAAAATATGTTCATTACTCCACTCTTTCTCTTTTTGTTCCTTTTTTCCACAAGTTTATAAATATTTTTTCTATTAATTGTAAGCGTCTTACCATGAATTCCAAATTCATTTGCCCTGGGTAACTGGACTAAGAGATGCTGTTTCGCTGTTACTTTTGGAAAGAGTGAAGTGTGGACTGCGTCATTACAGAGAACAGGAGCCCTGAATGAAGTAACCTTGCTAAGTAAAACTTGCTATGTTGCCTTGCTGACTTGGCATGCTCTGGGTTTCTAAATAATAGCACTATGTGGGTTTGGTGAGTACTTTTACTCCAATAGTAGTAAAGTGACACAATAGCATATGTTTTTGACATGGGTGGTCCCCATGGGGAATCACCCCTAACACTATCAGGTTTAGTCCATGGCTTTTCCTTTGCTGGAGGGGGTAGTGTTGTATTTGTGTGTCTAAGTCTGTGTGTGCACTGTGTGTCTGTCTCGGGGGGGAACAGGGACATAATCACATTCAGCTGCTTGTCTTCTGGTTGCAGGTTGTCAGCACTCCAAAACATCCCCTCCTCCCCAGAGGACACCTCCCCTCTCTCCTTGTCCACAGACACACACACACACACACACACACACACACACAGTTCCCCCCTCATACTCTGCTGTAGTCTGTGAAAAGATGTCATATTCAAGAAAACATGCATGCAAGATGAGTGACAAGCTGCACATGTTGACAGAGCACATGATCCTTGTCGTGCTCACACTTCATAAAAAAGTTACCCACAATAGGCTATCTTGTTCTCTATCTACAGACTCATCCCCAATTCATGAATTTAAAAAATGGTGAAATCAATCTTGAGGACCACACAAGATTAACATAGATTAAAGTATTGTTCATGTATATGATACTCATATGATTAAGAAATTCATTTGAATAACTTTGATCTTCACATCTAGTGTGGGCAGCTGATTTTTACTTAAATTAGAAGACAGCATCCGCTTGCAGACAAATTTGTATTCTGTGTTTTTCAAGGAGTGTTTTCATTATATGAATATTATCTTTGTTGCATTGTTAGACAGTTTATAAAATGATCTTTGGCCCGATGTTATCTTGAAATATTGAAATTGCTGCTCAGACCTTCATGGACAGGCACACATAAATTCAATTTAGCACAGATTTGGGCACACATCTCATTATGCTAGAGTCACACAATGTGTTGTTGTGTTGTACGTGTAGTTGGTCAAAACAACATCAGGCGAGATCTATTTAACATTCCTGGCTGATTTAAAATGTGTTTTCTGTTATTATTGTGCTGTCATGTAAGCTCAACGCAGATAAAAAGGAGAAGTTGCTTGAAACTGAAATGTGTTTGTTTCAGTGATTAATAACAGATAAAAAACAGTCCCATAAATGCAAAAATCGGAAATATATTCCAGTCTTTTAAAGGAACATTCATGTGTGAGTGTATGTGTGAGCATGTGTTTATTTGTGAAAGTGAAAACTCACTGCTGTGAGATGGATAAATAGACAGACAAACAGACAGACAGACAGATAAATAGATATCAACACAATTAACTAGGCACATTAACGCATTCATGGTCAATATCACTCAATAGTTTATTCAGCAGTACTATGCTGGGGTACACTACACGAATGACAGCCTGATGGCAGATACCGGTATGCGGTACAGGAAAGGTGTACTGCACCTTTCCTGTACCGCAAATGTGCACTCCTCTGATACTTGCTTGTTCTTTCTCAGACAGGACTCTTAGATTTATGTATCTGTCCACATTTGGTGTACTGATCCTGTCCTACCCTTCTCTTTCTGTCTCTCTCTGTACATGTGTGGCTTGTTGTATGTATACATTCAGGTGGGGTGAAGTCCTGCTCTCTGAACTGCCTTGCAGAAGGATACAACTTCTACACAGAACGTGCTCCAGCTGTGGTGGATGGCACACCTTGCCGAGATGATGCCCTGGATGTGTGTGTAAATGGAGAGTGTAAGGTGAGATTAATGTGTGCGTGTACACACACGGTGTGTGTGTATGTGCATGCACGGTGGAAAATTTGACAGAAAATTGCTAGTTGCTGAGGGGTACATGTGAGTAACCTAAAATTGGTTGTATCTTGAAAGCACAATCATAAGAGCCATGCCCCAAAAGACAAGCTTCTCAGTCTTTTCTCATTTACTTGTGATTCCATATGGCAAATGAAAATAAGGATGTATTAATGTATGGTTTTTCCAGGGAGCCTCCTCTCCAACTGGAGTTAAGACTGCTTCAACTGTAGTTAAGCCCAATTTGGTACCCATTAACGGATGTGTTTAAAACAGTACTGAAAATAGTGTATAGTTTTGGGCATTTCTTTACCCTTTATTTGACAGTGAAGAGGCTGGCAGGAAATATGGAAGAGGGATAGGGGCATGACATGCAACAAAGGTCACTGGCTGGATTTGAACCGCTGACAAATGTGACCATGTGGTATGCATTGTAACCTTTCACCATTTGGCTATAGGGGGACTAATAGTGCATCATTTGTGTGGTTTTCAAATTGATACACAATCTGTCAAAAGTTCTCTCTCTGGCTGATTTACATGCATTTTCTCCCCGACAGTAGAGTGAAGATTTTTGTGCAGTTTCCAGTGGTTTTGTGTAACATAACAGCAGTATTTTATCTATTAACCCCTCCATACACACACACACACACACACATAAAATACTCACCACCTCCACCCCTGCACTCCCTCACACTGTTCAGTGTTTTCAGGGGTCTGAGCACATTAGGTTGGGGTTGGATTGGAGGATAGGAGTTCCTATGTTTCTCTGAAAAAGATACTTTTGTTTGTAAACACCCCCTCTGTTCCCTCCTCTTCTTCCTCCTCCCCCTCCACTTTCTTTTCTCTGTTTTGCACCACAGAGCAGGAACTCACTGACCCTCCAGCTCAGCTGTTAGTCTGTATGCTCTGCTGGCTGGACTATACACGATCACTGCTCTCTCTCTCTCGCGCTCTCGCTCTCTCTCTCTCTTCGTCTGACTGCTTCTCCCTCTCTCTTTTTCCTCTTTTCTTTTTGCTTTCCTTTGTCCCTCATACATACTTTCTCTTCCATGAGATTTTTCTGTTTGTAACTCAATCTGTTCCTCTTGCTCCTTCTTTTTCTTTTTGCTGCCCCTTCCACACACACACATAAAGCCATCCTCTGCCCCTACCCCTCTTCTCTGCTTCAGCTGTTGTTATATCACACATAAAAATTCAAGGAAAATTCAGAGGAGAGGCTCTGCGCATTTTCCGTAGCCTCACGTGGCCTCAGTCCCGGGGTCAGGGTACTGTTTTAGAATTGAGGGAGGCGTAGGAGGAGGCACAGGGAGGGGGGACGGGCTGAGAAGGGTGAAATTTTGGATGAGTGTGGAGATGGAGTAGAGAGGAGGATTGAGAGCACATGGTCAACAGGACATATGTTACCAACATGCTGCCGTAGGAGCAACGCATGGCTGCCAGTAAGCACTTCTCCCAGACCAGTTGGACAAAATATAGAGTGTACAAAACATTAGGAACAGCTGTTTCTTCATGAAATAAATAGACCAGGTGAACCCAGGTGAAGGCTAAGTGTTATCACCTATTTAAGTCATGATCCACAAACGTAATGGAAGAAAGCAGTAGTAGGAGTAGAGAGCACTGCTTGATTATGATCATCTCAATAGGCATTCTCTCTGTTGCTTGGGTCTGGTCCATTGAGACCCTTTGACTTCACTGCTACCTATCTGGTAGTGCACATGACCCAACTGGTTCTTCCTGTAGGTGGTGGGTCCACAGGATGGAGAAGTGTCCATGTTGTTTTTCAGGCTGAGCCCGGCCGTGCTCTGTGGCAAACTCGGCCACCAGGCGCTCGCTGACGGGCCCTCCTGGATGTGGCTCCAGATAAGGGCTCCGGGAAGGGTAGCGCCACTTAGTGTGGTCCCTCTTCTGAGACCAATTTGCTATGGGAGACCCTACTTGGAGCACTAGGCTTTAGACAACACAGCTTTCAGGTTCATAGAGACACTCAAACCTCTCCACCAGGATATGGTGATGGTACCCAGGAGAGTTGAAAGAAGCCAGTTTCGGTGGTTTGGGCATCTTACTACGGATGCCACCTGGTCCCAAATGAGGTGTTCCAGCCACTGAGAGGAGGATGTGGGGTAACCTAAGGATCAGGTGGAGGGGTTATATCTCCACACTGGCCTGGGAACGCCTTGAGATACCTTAGTCAGGGCTAATTGATGTTGCAAGGGAAAGGAAAACTTGGAGTTCCTGGCTGAAATCTGCTACCTCCACATCCCGATACCAGATAAGCGGTTGACAATGGATGGAGTATTTTAATTAGATTAGAATGGATAAGAAAACAACTCAAATTAGTTTTTGGTCTTTCCTGTAAAAGGAAAGCCAATTAATTTAGTCATTGTATTCAAATTCAGAATTCATAAATGGCTTTATTGGCATGACATATCATTTTACATATTGCCAAAGCAGATATTCATACATTAATAACATAAACATGAACTACAAAACGCACCAACAGAATACAGAAAACAAACATACTGTACAAAAAAAGCAAAGTAAGAAAAAAGACAATGAAACAAACCATCACCAAGCAGATTAACATGTGTCAGCTGACTGTCCCTCACTGTCCCTCATTTTATGGCATTCAGCGACATAGGCTGCTGCTAACCTACAGCTGTCTGGCTCCTCCCCTAGCATTCTTGTAATGAAATTACATATTCCATATTTAGCCCATCCTGTTGTATAGGAGCAGTGGGCAGCTGCAGGGGAAAGTTATTGGGAAGATCTTTCCTTCTTTTTGCCCTGCTGTAAATTATCAACTGAATCATTATCAAAATCATTGCAAGATTGAAAACTATCACTCTGATCTCCATGGGATGTAAGACGGGTAGGATTTGACCTTTGGGACAATTGAATTCATAATGTTCCAAATATTTTAATGTTGAATTGCTGAATCTGTTCCAAAGATTGTCCACTCAAAGTATAATTTAAAGGGCAGACCTCTGGCATAAACTATTAACAGTTATGTAGAATGAAATACAGCGTGAGAGTAATGTGACGCTGTCATGAGCTCCCTCACCCCATCTCATAAAACTAAAATTTCTGAAACCACAAACACCAAATAGACATTCCTTATTGTCTTTTTATGGTGTCAGTAAATGCTGGAAACCACTGTTCACATGAAGCCACAAAGTTCCTTTCTCTGTTTTTGTTCAGATCTAATAACCTTTCGAATGTACCATTGTCTGTTCATTCAGATAGTCTTTGAGTTCAGCAGTCTTATTTTAAACTTAGCTCACAATAAATGCCACGTTCTCCTGTCAAAACTGAAGCATTTCAACCCCTCAGCACAGTATCGACTGGAGGCCCAACACTTTGTAAGTAATATGAATATATCAAAAGAGAACATTTGAAATTCCTTCAAGACGCTCTTTGTTAAAATAGCTCCAATAGATTTTTCAGAGTACCTCTTGTTTAGCTCAACATGAAACTCTCTTTCCAGACAAAGAAAGAATGTCCCTCTCATCCTAACCTGAGCCATAGAGTTGTTAGACAGGTAGTGTGAAGCAACTTTTTGGGGAGAAAGAGGGAACAGGTCAGAGATAACCATAACAGTGTTTTGGAAGGGTCTGGCAGACATTACAGTCAATCCCTCAGCTTGACTTGTGAGACCTCTCACTTTTCTCACCTTGACCCTGTGTGACTCTGACTCTGTCTTGCCGCTTCCAGCATGTGGGCTGTGATCGCATCCTTGGCTCGGATGTGCGCGAGGATCGCTGCCGGATGTGTGGGGGTGATGGGAGCAGCTGTGAGGCCATTGAGGGAGTTTTCAATGACTCGTTGCCTGAAGGAGGTATGGTACCAAGACCTGTATACACCTTCAATTCATCCTCTCT
>OMLC01065974.1:0-17185 GCA_900302585.1 Regalecus glesne | reverse complement strand
GTGCCCATGTTAATAATGATTCCCTTATCAGTCCCGCAAGGGGAAATTTGGATTTCTCTGCATTTTTGACCCAATCTATTGTATAGGAGCAGTGAGCTGCCGACATACGGCGCTCGGGGAGCAGTTAGGGGTTCAGTGTCTTGCTCAAGGACACCTCGACATGCTATATGCAGGACCGGGGATCGAACCTGCAACCTTCTGATTGCCAGGCGACCGCTCTCTGTTGTGGCGCTGTCTACTCCCACCTTTCTTTATCTCACTTACCAGGACATTTTTTCTTCCTCGATGGACTATTTGATGACCATGGATCATTTCTATCTTTTCTCTCACGCTCTCTCTATCCCTGTCTCTTTTAACCACCTCATGACTTTGGAGCTTGTCAGGAGTGAACAATTTGAGAAAGTGCCCAAGAGCTAAGCTTAAGTCGGACAGGATGTAGGAGCCGTCAGGCAGTGCCCAGAGGCAGTATGCATACTGAATAGAAGCAGGATCCCCCCCTTAATTAAATCCATTAAGTCTAGTTCAGAGGTGTTCACGACAGAGCTGGGTCTTTAGCCTTTTCGTAAAGATTCTCGTTCCACCATCAGGGAACTACAGCAGAGAATAGCCTCGTAAGTGGGCTTAGGGCCCTGTTATGATGGTAGTACCAAGCGCCTATCATTGGCAGAACATGGTGAGCAGGAGGGAGCTGAATGACCTGAATGAGGGAGCTGGATAGGCTGAAGTTGTTTTAGTTGAGGTTTAGGTCAGTTTGTGTGTGTGTGTGGGGAGGGGGGTGTATAAAACCACAACATGGTGCTCAGGCAGCAGTTAGAGAAGACACCAGCATGCTTTCTGCTGGAGCCTGGGTTTGAACCACCAATCTCCGATTACTAAATGACTGCCCTACTTCCTGAGCTATGCTGCCCCAAATAAAAATGACTTGTTTAAACCTAGAGTGTCAGGGTCAACAACCATGTGAAATGGCAAAAAAATATCTAACCAACCTCTTAACTGATCCTTTGTGCAGGGATAACGTGCACTTGCATGCCAGTTCACATGACCACTCTTACACATCAGTGATTGTTAGACGGTTATTAATGGTTCACAGATTCTATTACTGTGCTGTTCAAATAAAAATGAACATTACAGTAGCTACATCCTTTAACAGGAGATTTAATTTCTAGGCCAATGGATTTTACACTTATATGCACATTGTAAAATCTCTTGATATTTCCCTATGTGAGAAACAGGTGCATGTATGGATGTGTTAAAGGTTCCCTCAAAAGGTATCATGAGCTAACAGGCAAACCGGGGTTGGCTGTCTAACAAGGCTGCATTTTATGCCAAAACTAGGTGTACGTTGGCCCTGCGACAAATGGTAAAATTCCAGTTTTTAATACACTATCAAATACATTTTTACGTTGCATTTGGAATGGCAAACCACACGTCATATTGTAATATAAATCTAGAAAATTATTGTAGATGTGAGAAGGATTTTTATTTTTCTTGCTTCAAAATGTCTCGATATCCAGACTGTGGTACTTTTTCCTCATGAAGTGACCTTCTCCTTATTTTATACAGTGAACATGCCACTTTGAGGATGATACGTGACATGTAGAATTTGCTTCATTTCCTTTAAAGGAACATCAGTATTGATGCAATCTTCACGAATAAAAAACAATTTAATTGATGAAAAGATTTATATTTTGCAATCCTAAAATATCAGTGAGCGGCACGATGGCACAGAAGTTAGTAGCTACTATTCAGTGGGATTCCATGGCACTGTAAAGAATCAAATTGATGACTTAATTCTACTAAGATTTAATTATTGATTTCATGTATACACCTTAGTCTGACTAAAAATGGGACTGGATCGGATTCCTTGCAGTTGTATTAAGATCCCGAGATAACTCGGCTGATAGTTGCACTAAACATGCTTGATATGGTGAATTGGATTTTGTGTTCTGTTTATGGTCGAGATATTTTCCCGGGGTCGTGACCCGAAAGTAGAAGGAGACGATATTAATGTTGTTGTCACTGCCGTTGGAAACCAGCACACAACGCAATAGAGAATGCAAGAAGCAAGATGGACTTTTAGATGGATGAGCAGACTCGGCTCATGCTGAACCAGTTGAAGGAGTTGAACATTTCTTCATCTTACTTCGTTAACATGCTTCGTCTTGCTCTTCGTTCGCTGTCTTTCTCGAATGCCTGAGTTTGTTGTTGGTGGTGGTGAAGAGGTCAACCAGAAGTGACTCTATTGCCACTAGTTGGAATGGGTACAGCGTCACCTATCATATTGGGTATGACGTGCTTTGGGCCGATGATTCGATTTTTTTTTTTTTTCATTGCCATGTATACTTGGATAACTGCTGTTGCCAAAATAAGGAGCATAGTCCAACTATAGCTATAATCGAATTAATCTCATTTAAACCCACTGATTGTCTTGTAGCAAGAGGGTTCTTGGTTCAACTCTTATCGAGGTCCTTATTGTGTGGAATTTGTATTTTCTCCCCGCGTCTGTGTGGGTTTCTTCCGGGTACTTCCGTTTCCTCCCATCAAAAAAGACATGGATGTTAGGGTTAATCTTCCTGCCTGTTTCCCTGACCAAGGCAAATTAACTGGAGTTGGTCCCTGGGCGCTGCAGCAGCTTACTGCACCTATACAATAGAATGGGTAAAATGCAGTGAATAAATGTATGTATGTAAAATTACAAATGAATTAAACCTTCAACCTGTCTGATGGAGAACTGTACACACAGACGGTCATGTCAAGTTGTCACATTCCATCTAGCTTGCAGTTGTCCAACACTGAGCCAGTACGATTGTGGTTATTATGGCTGCAAATTTCTGGAACCTGAGTGTCTTCCGAAAACCATAAGGATGGCGTCATGGTTATAAAAACCACCTGTATTCCAAGGAAGTCATCAATGCAATGGACAATGCAATTACTTCAGTACAGATGTTTTTTTGATTTGTAATCACCAAAGAATACAATCTTCTTCATTGCCATAGGTCAATTCAGGGTCAGATTACGAATTTGAGGAAAAAGGGGCCGCAGTAGCTCAGTGGCAGAGCTTGCATTTCAGGAAGTGACAAGCCAGAGGCAGCGAGTTCAAATCCACCGGGGGGCATCAGGAAGGGCATCCGGCCTTAATCACCCAAGATCCAATTACGTGAATGTCCACCCCACAATCTGGGAACTAATTGTGACATGTAAAACAGACCTCATTTTGAATCTGAGGAAACTTGATGATAACCAATCAAAGCAGTTTAATTTTTATTTTTTTGCCAGAATGCAAATGAGACTTACAACTCAACTTGCTTTCTTTTCATATAAGCAGCCCAATTCTACCTAATCTTTCAAGTGCACTTGAATCAGTTAGGGCAGTATTGAAATGTTATTTGTGTGGTGATGCGTCCATGGAACCCCTTGAAAGAGACCACTGCTCTCAGGACAAGAGAAAGACAAAATGACATCCTTAGCAAGGATCTCCTTGGTGATAAAAGGAGATTGGCTCTGGTATCGTAAGTGCTGATTTATGGAGCACTAAAAGGATTTACGCTAACTCTTCAAGACCTCAGGGGATAATGCCATCAGCAGTTTTAATATTCTGATCCATCCCATAGGTTTAGTTAAGAGCACTCGGAACAAGAGGTTATCTCTGGATAAAGACAGCACAATCTAGACTTGACCCAAGTGCCTGTGATGCCTACAGTGCCTGCTCTGACTGGATTCATATGCACACCATTAAAAGCGACTCCCAAAACACAGTCCTTATCTATTTTTGTCACAATCTTTTTGACAGCAACCAAGTACGTACCATGAAATATAAACTGTGTGGTAATACACAGGGTATGATCAAAATAATGAAAACACCAGAAAGAATGAACTAGCTGGGACTGGCTCTATAACCGTGGGCTAAAAAAAAAATTGGCATGGATTTATTACTGATTTAGAAACCCCATAGATCACATCATTCCATAGACTTGCATCTCTTTCAAATGATGGGAAGTGCAAGAATTAAAAAAAAAAGTTAAAGCAATTCATTGTGAGCTTTGCATCTTTCAAGGTTTTGCGCTTTATGTGGTCTCCAGAATGTAAGACCAACAGAGGCTTTCACGGAGATCATCTGAGCCCATCATCCCTTTATGCATGAAGTCATTCTGACAGTTCAGGTCAAATGTGTACTTGTCTGTTTGTCTCATAGGGATATGAAAAGGAATAAAACTAATCTCACTATCTGTAACATGCTACTTAGATATGGTTACTTGAATTGACAGCTTTAAATGGTGTCAGTGCTTTGCTTGGGTCAATGTGTTTGCTCCTGCCTTACAAATAACGTGTTGTTCTGGGGTATACCACTTTTGATACCTCACAATAGCATCCAATCATTTATATTGGAAATTAAGAGTGTGTCTCTCTTGGCAATAACTGAACCTAAACCGTGACCTGTAATATATGTGGAGTTCTTCATATTGGAAGACTGTTTTTCATCATTTAGACCACACCCTGTATAAAGCTCATTAGTTCAATTTTATTCTTTAGAGTTATGAAAGATTTTTTCACATTTATTAAAAAGTGGCAAGTTCTTCAATATTTCTCTCAGATCTTTATTCCTGAATAGCTTGAGTATCACACAATGTCTTTGATGCATTTAGAAGAACCAGATTTCATGGAATGGGCCATGTAAAGAAAATGAATGCGGGCCCTTGGTAGACCCTAGCACTGTATAAAGATTGTAGTTATCATTATTGCTTTCACTGAAGAGGAGGGTGGATATGGACTCTTAAAACAAAGGTGATGACTTCTTTAATGTTTTGGGCCCACCTTGAAATCGCTGAGAAAACAAGAAATAATTCACTTAAGAGTTTAATTCATATGTTGAAATGTAAGCATAAATAATCATTTTGTGGCATGTAGCGTTCCGATCAAATTACTTTTGTAAGGTAACAGTGTGAGTGGACAGTACTGAACAACTGCGTTGAATAGTACATTTATGATGAAATACCCATAAATGCATGATAATGACAACATAAGTAATTATATAATGATCGTTTTGTGCTTATAAGGCCAAGGTATTATTTTTTTAAACTAAAGTGTGACTTTAATGCATGCATTTTACATTTATGATTGTAAAATGCATAATCCACCACCATATTTCAACAAAAAAACTTCATAAAATGTGCACATGGTAAAACAACCCACACATGAAAATCCCCAAAATACAACTGTGAACAAACATGGAAATGGAAACAAGGTAATATAGTTAAGGCTAAACATTGTGTCAATTACCTTTGTCTAGCTAAGTCAATAAGAGTAGCATGCAATTAACATAACATTGGCACAATTTTACATTAAACAACTAAAGCAATCAACTTAAAACAAATGCATGTTCTTTGCCACCAAAAATCAGAACCATGTAATGCAGGTTTTCCACGTCATAAAACCATATGGCTTTCATTAAATTCACTTTCATTAAATCCACTATTAAAATCATCTTTGTAAAATAATATATTGGTAAAGGTCATGCCAGAAATTATTGAGATTCTGTTCTACATGCGCTAAGTGTTTCTTACATGCCAGATTGTGCTAATTGTACATCATCCTGAAAAAAATATCAGAGGCCTTTTATCATAGCATGTATACTTACATCCAGGAACAAATGTGCTGTATTCCATCACCCTAATTTATATAAGGTGTATGTGCACATATTCATAGACTACATCTCCTTTGATATAAGAATATTGTCCATTAGTAAATTAGGAAAAGTACAAGGTTAAAGAGCGGTAGGCAGGGTGGACAGTGTATGTCAGCGGTTTTTACGTGAAGCGGTCCGAATTCATCTTTCTGAGTTTTGGAGGCAGGTGTCCATCCATCCTGCCCCCTCCTCCCCCAGACAGCCGCTGCAGCTTGGGAGGTAAGTCTGCCACTGACTTGCTCATTGGCTCCGTGCTGATCTTGGACCCCCTGCTGGCCTGCTTGTCATCTGAGACTCCCGGAACAGAGCTGATGCGCTGCAGCTTCATTGGCAGGTCTCCAAGGCTGTACGTCATCTCCGAAGTGGTGGAGCTCATCCTCAGCAGCTTCTTGGGCAGGCCATCGCGACCCGTCATCTTCTGGAGCTTGGTGGGCAGCTTGTTGGTGCTCTCTGTGTCCTCCAAGGTCTCCAGGCAGTTGAGAGAGCTGTTTTTCTCACCACTGTTGCACAGGGACGGTGCCATGACGGGCGAAGAGAGGAGCAGAGCCTCCTCCTGTTCTTTCACACTGTATGGCGGGGTGGGCACCTCAAACGTGGCATGGAATTGAGAGTAGTCCACCTTGAAGAAGCCTTCCTCCAGGGAGATGACAGGAAAGAAACGATGTCCCCAAAGAACCTCGTCCTCTGTGTAAGACGTCCTCGCTTGGCAAGTCATCCCTGCCAGAGGGAGGGAAAAAACATACAGAAAAGATCATGCCCCACTTGACGAATTGTATCACTGCTATTTCTGCAAATTAACTTCAAGACTTCAATTTCAAATGGCAAATTATGTGTCATTGTCTTGTCACTGCATAATCCAAGAGCCTGATGTTTTAAGATGAAATATTTGATAACTGTAGTATTAAATAAATGCAGTCCTGATTCAGTTGTATCCGTTGGCACTCTGTCATAAAAACTCAAACATGCGAACACCCCCCCAAGAGTTGGGCAATTTTCCGTTCACCAAATAAACGCTGAAAACAAAAGTGCTTAAATAATCCGGTTCAGCAGCAGCTGCCTAAATGAAAAGCTTAATTGATTTCAAAATTCCAAAAATAAAGGTCATGAGCAAAATCTAGACTAATTGGGGAATGAATTTGAAGCACACCTGAGTCAGTTTCTGCACTGACATGGTTTTATGTGAAAGGCTGATTACTAAATTAGTCAAATGCACCTTAGATCCACAAATTACTCTGAAAGGATGGTTCATTTAAAAAAAATCCAGTAATATCCACCAATTCCCTAATTAGATGTATGCAACATTCATTTTCATATTGTTTAGTTGGTTTCATTTTCATAGTGACTGATTTCCCAAACTGTGCACATTGGACCCTTAGCTTAGTATATAGCGCAATGAGTTTATAAGTACAACTTAGACTTGGCTTGAGCTAATGACCAGTAAACAAAGCAAACAAATCAGTCTTTCAGTATGAAATCAAGCCATTAATAGATAGTTTCATGACACTCTTGACCAAAACATTTAGTGTAGGGAAAACCAAGGCAGGAAATGGTTTGACAGAGAACCTCATTAGGAGGGAATGTGATTTTCAGGACCTTTAAAATTGGAACGTATAGGCTGACCCAGTAGCCAACTGAGCAATTCACTTAACAGCTGACCTTTGTAAGTCACAAAAAATGGATTCAGATGGTCAAATGATTGCGAACCCTGTGCAAGAGGGTGGGGTCTGTGGAGTTGGCTCTCACTAATTTCTCTTTAAAGAGGACAGTGTTTCTTGGATGACAGGTGGATTAAACAAGTAGTCGCATTTTGTTCTGTAAAATCCTGCAGCTTGACAAATGAAAAGTGCAAAAATCCTTTGAAAGCATTTATTTAATTTTCCATAAAATGCCCGTAGCTTGATTATAACTTGTTTATGGTGCGCATGTGTGTGTCCACCTGTGTATATTGGTTTGTGGTGCTCTGTTAACTGAATTCTTGAAAAAATAGGCACAAGCGGATTATGATGTGCCTGACAAGACATTTCCCCACGAGGGACACTAAATTAAACTCCTGCTTAAACACCTCCGTCACACCCTCATAAAGAAAATAACAGCTCGAAGAGTGTGCTCATTAGAGTGCAGATCCTCACAAAGCATGTCTCCCCTTCTCCAGAGCTCAGACTTGGGTGAAAATAGAGTGGAGTTGGCACTCAATTGCAGTATTAAACGGGTTTTTCAAAGGTTTTGAATCACTGCAACCATGAGAAGTCCTTGATCTCAGGGTCATAATTGTCCACAAAAACTAATAGGCTGACAGGCCCAGCAGTATATAAAATTAGCAGTGGACAGATAAATGCACACAGAGACTGAAGAAAAAGTGCTTTTCCTTCCCTCATAACACTTTTGGGCAGTCTAAAGGTCTTATAAAGTCTTACAATTGAATGGAAAATACGGGGGAAAAACCTTTCCAATATTCAATGTACAAGCTAAAACATTTCCCTGTAAAACATTTTGCCTGTCAGTGTGCGTGTGTGCCTCCTAGGTAGACCCTCACACCACTGTGAGCAAGTATAATACCAGCTTGCACTTTCCAAAAAGTGAAGGTTTTCTATGTGACGATTTTGGTCCAACTCTAACATTGTCTTTACATAATATAACACAGCTGGGTAAATTGTTTACGCTTTCGCATGCGCAACTCACATCTATAGTTGTTTCAAATCAGCAAGCGACAAGAATATGCAATGCTTGTTTTGACTGCAACATCAAGGAAGTTGTTAGTTTATAAGTTTTGCATTTTTTTGTACTTTCAAAATTCTTTCAATATTTTTGATCATTTCGCACACCATTGAATCAGATTGGGCAGTGACAGAGAGCAGATAGTGAGGACAAATGTTTTTAGACGGTTTTGAATCATCACAACCACGAGTTTCTTCACCTGTGCACAAAATTTTTTGGCTGATGAGTCCAGTGGTATGCGAGATTAGCTGCAGAGAGATGCACACAACACATGGACACACCACCAAACGCATTATCAGTAAAATTAGTTGATATGAGTGACAGAATTGATTTGAACAGACAAAGTTTAGGGATTATTAACCTGATCATTCCTGACCACTACTTGGCAGCCAATATCATAACCATGAGCAATGTGAGCGTCATACTGTATAGCATGTCCATTTTAGTACAATTAACATTCTTCAATCAGCAGTTGACAATTGATGGATAGATGTTTGATTTTTTTAAATTTTATTTACAATTTATTCAGCGTGAAAAAAATCTTCAGTGTAGTTTTGATCTAAAGCAAAGTTCTAAATTTGACTCGTACTACTTGAATATCAGTCCAGCACAGTGCACTATTCGTAAAGCCCCCCCCATATTAATTCTACTGTGAATTATAGTCATGGCTGATTGAAAGCTGAGGGTAATCAAGTTGAATTTTGTCAAAAGTCCACTGGGAGCTGAGTGGTGGCGGAAAATTATTACCATGTGCTTTAATTAATGCTTTAATATTTTTTTCTGTAGATGCAAACAAGTCCTGACTAAACCAAAGCACTCATTCCCAGTGAGAGACCACTGCGGACAGCATATATGTGCTCATCTATATCAAAACTAGAGGCATCTGTGTTTCCACATAATTCCCAAGGTCATGAAATAATTCCCAATAATAGCTCTGTACACAATCACAGATGTGCAAGAGACTGAACATCAAGAGCGATCCGGGCATCGAAGCATTACTTCTGCACTGTCGCTTCAGAGTACAAAGTGCTTTAGGCATATGGAAGTCTGACACGACGAGGAAGACAGGCAGAGCTAATGAGAACTTTAGGCGGAAAAGAATGAGAGGGAGGGTGAATGGAAATGGTTTTGTGTCAAGTCTGGAGGACTCCTTCCAGTCTAAACAATCGACATTTGTTTATCACCACACACATCCTATAGTGAGAGAAGGGGAGTGGAAAGCCACTTTGGGTATTTCAGTGTCACGGCTAAAAAAAAATCCAACAATGAATGTATTTTGCTCCCAGGGGGCTGAGCTAGCTCAGTCGTAAAGCATGCGCTTTGGGAACTGATTAGCCAGATGTTGTGGGTTCGAACCCATCACAGGGTGTCAGGAAGGGGATTTGGCCTTAATTCCCTAAGCTCTATCTAAGTCCATGTCCTCCTCCATATAATTGCAGCACATGAAACAAACCTTTCACTGTATTTTACTCCCACTTACAGCTTGCCAGATGTGTCCCCTTTCCCATGTGTTATGGAAAATAGTAGCCAGAATATCAATCAACTATCCAACCACCCTAAACATGTTTTCAGAAAACAACACTCTTATTGGAATATGATTAGAAAAATATTGAAATAGCTGAAATAAATATGCTCAAGGCAAAAAAAATGCTCTCAATAATACAAAAATAGCTCCATCCTATATCAATTAATAATGCTATGTTGTTTCTGCAGATGGTGTGGGAGTCATTGTGACTACTTCTCCTGGATTCACATGTCCCCCTGCTGGCCTGGAATCGACTCCTTCCTGACCCCCACTGATCCCAGAGCATCCCACTGCCTCATTAAAGACAAGAACCTCAAGGTAATGTGCTTCCCCTTTTCAGTCACATTTCAATCCTTAAGATATATAGGACTGCTTCGATTAGTTTTCCCACATAATGAATGAGGGCATGCTATATCGTGTTGACTTGGTAAATAGCAGCTTTGCGTGACCTACATCTAAGGACCACCATTGACACAAAAAGTAGCACTAACAGTCTCCATTCCTTACACTTCACTATGGCCATTGAGAACTCCGACTGAAATTTGTCACTGCAGGACAGTAAAACTACCCGCAGTAGCAAGCATTTATCTGTAACATGCAGCTAACTTGCAATGTTTTCAACAGCCTTGTTATTTGTGCAAAGAGAAAGAAAGTGAGTACGTGTAGACAATGTCTCAGCAACATAACAATGTGGATTTTATAAAATCTTATGTAACGGGGGAAAAAAATCAAATATGCCCAGAGCTCTGTGTTTCTATAGAAACCAGACCTGATGCACCGATGTGTGCATGTGCAACGTAAAACTTTTTTCTCTGGAGCTCAATCAAAAGCAACTGCCAAAACACCCCTTTGGCGTCGTTCATCTTTCTGATCACAAGTATGGAAAAGCATCCATACCATTTATTATGCGTTCTACCCACTCAGTATAGGGACGGATTATCTGTCATACCATCAGACCTTGTCCAAAATTGTCTTTGCTGTTATAGCCTTTTACAACAGATGGGCCTCAGTCAGAGTGCCTTTGTTTTGGCGGTCATAGAATCATATATTTTGATGACTTATCAACAGAGACCTGAGTACATATAACTAACAAATGTCATCTTTAATAAAGTATAATGCAGTGTTCTCCAACTGCATCACTGTTTTGTTACCATCGGTTCTATACTTTCCTTTTTTTGAAGAAACATATTCTATAGGCTGTTGTATATGTACCCTGCATTGGACACTCATGCATACACACCTCCACATGGACACACACACACTCCTGTTCTTTCTCATACTGTGTGTTGTTGAAAATGTCAAACAGAAGGATGTCACACTCAAGATAAACACCTCCTACTGTGTGCAGCATTATCATGACAAGTTAGACATGTTGGTAACATCACTTAACATATGGTGAAAAGTGGCCCTGTCAAATAGACATAAGCACAGAAAGACATGGGCATGCATAACATAGAAAAACACCCACTTGAATTTCTACTTGTATATGCACACACGCGCGCACACACACAAACACACACAAAAGCATGAGTTATTTGTCTATTAAACAGATCCCTAGGTAGTAGTATGATGATATGCCTATAAGACCAAACATGGGAGTAAGACTAATAGCAAAAACAATTAAACAAACAAACTGTGGCACTAGTTGAAACTTGTTCATGCAGAAAAGTAAAGAAATGCACAAAAATAGAATCAAGTGCTATTTTTCAACAATAAATCACAGTGAACACAAACATTTGGGGCCATGGTGGCTCAGTATTCGAGTGAGTGCCTCCCGGTCGGGCATCAGGGCGTGTTCGATTCCAGTGGGGCATCAGGAAAACGGAATCCGGCCTTTATCCCCCACTCTCGGTAATCGTTAGTCATATGATGTAAAGAACGTTGAGAGGTTGCCAGACTAGAAAAGCGGTGTATAAAAGTAAGTCAATTTGCTATTTAAAACAAAGACTTTAAAAGTGACATTTACTAAGAAAAAGGAAATTACGGCACCAGCATAACTCGTGTCTCTAAAACCAGTCACAACAATTTGATTTAACACAGTGGCAATCCTTGTACATTTTTATATATTTCAAGCTGTTCATTGAACAATTACCAGCTTTTACACCATTTTTTTTTGCCATTGCTGGGCATTCCTGTAGGGAATGACAGTGATCTGGACTGACTACTCCATATATCTTCACTTTATAACAAATTTTACAAAATATGAAATCCCATCCCTACTTGCTTAAGTTCACGGAACAGTTTAAAGCCCCTATTTCCGCATGCAATATCCTTATGACAGTATGAACGGTATTATTATAATCCACTGCTGAATCCACAAAATTCAAGACAGCTCTTACGAAAATGCCCCTCGGTGATGGAAGAAAAAAAAGTTTATAGGGTAGACAACACAGAAGTCAGCAAACAAGTTACTTGTATCCATTGCCAAAGATTAAACCATAACCACCAAAACTATTTTTGCCCTCTCAGCATTGCTTATGTTCTTTTCTTTACATTTGAAAAAAAGCAAGATTATAGAAACTCCTTACAAAAATAAAAGAGAGATTAGATAATTATTGAAGATTAAATTAAAACGGCTTGCTGGCCTTGATATGTAATGTCTTGATGGAGTGTCTGCAGCAGATAATAAAAAGTAGAGTAAGCAGCACCCTTGGATTTTGAAGCTAAAGAAGGCTCTCAAATCCCCGAGGAGACCAAAATTGTGTCTATAATGAACTTTAGGCTTTAGAGGCCCAGAAGCCATCTCAGTTTGTGACTCTAAATAATAACATAGAGCTGTCTGCTTTTTTGGTCCAACATGTAAAGAGAAGTAGTAGAGGAGTCAGTGGAGTGACAGCCAAGATAAAATAAACTCTTTGTTGGCTAGGATAGAAAGACAGTGTTAACTAACTCTGAGACAGTCTGCCAGTGCTGGGTGATAGTTCCTGAGAAAAGCCTGGAAACCTTTTGCTAGTTTTAGACGCCAGTTAAATCATATCCAAATACTGCTTACCTGGGCTATATACTGTAATAATAAGCTGTAGCTGACACATATAATGCACATAGATCAATTTTTCCCCATTTCTGTCAATCAATCTATGGAGATTTTACTCAAGATAAAAGTCTTTGCTATTGTAAAATCAAACCATCCATATCCACCTGAAGCCAGAAAGAACTCAAACTTTAAGATCTTCAAAAATAAAAAGACTCATAAGATAACTGTGTATCTCTAAATGCCACCCAGTTGCCAGAATAAAATGTTTACATTTAAAATTTCTATAAACCATTGATATATTAAATCTTAATGTTTCTGAACAAAAACTTTCATATCAACATTTCAATTCATGCCCAACATTGGTACAGCCTGCATTACATCACGACTGTCAAATTTTAATTTAGTTTTGGTGTTAAAATGTGCTTTGATGATATTATTTGCAAGAACTGTGTATTTTACGTCATAATCTTTGTTCAATGAATGCATATGATCGTTTGTTAGTCATTAAAAAAAGTATTTCATGCTATCACCAGAAAATTCTTAGACTTAAATGTTTCTGATGTTGAACACAACCCCAAATCTACAAAATCTGCATTTCTACAAAAACGATAATGATAGTTAGAATGATCTTTTTCTATAGCATTTTTCATAAAACTACCAAAGTGCTTTACGAAAGAAATAAAACCACATAAGGTAAAAATGAGAATAGGACTAAATCACATGAGAGAGATAAAGGAGAGGAGATAAAGAAGAATTAATGAGACCAAATAAGTACGAATAACAACAGTATCAATAAATCAAAACAAGCATCAAACTTTTCTGTAAGGGGAGACCGCGGTAGCTCAGTGGTGAAGCAAGTGCTTTGGGAACTGATGACAGCAAGCACAGGGATGATGTGATCATGCCTCTTTGTCCTGGTAATGAATCAAGTGCT
The DNA here is from genome assembly GCA_900302585.1 of Regalecus glesne. Classification (NCBI taxonomy): domain Eukaryota; kingdom Metazoa; phylum Chordata; class Actinopteri; order Lampriformes; family Regalecidae; genus Regalecus; species Regalecus glesne. The sequence continues at coordinate 3,354 of OMLC01065974.1, read as the reverse complement.
GTATTTTTTACCAATTGGAGATGGCGGAGGGAGCCCTGGTTGATACCTGATTAAAGTGTGTTGAAATTATCAATCCAAGAATAGATTAAAGAATGCACATCTGCAATTGATAAAAATGATATTATCTTGAGCTATAAAAAACATGACTGAACTTGTGTCTTAACTTTACTATTAAAACAGACGTCAGCATTGAGTATTTCCCCTTGACTCCTTGCAACCTGCTTGATACCATTAATAATAATACTAATATTAATATTAATACTAACCTGCTTTAACCCTAGACCAAGAATTGTAAAAGGGTTGATGAAATTTGGAGACCAAACAGAACGACCTCAGACTTATTCTATTAAAACATGTGGGGACATTAAGGATTTAATATTATAGAGGCATTGTTGTGAGATTTGCTGAGCTGCTAGGATCTGTTGGCTTTTGTGGCACGTATGACTATCCTGAACACAAAAATGGTATTACATGTGATTTTTAAATAACCTGGCCATGAGGCCACGTGCATATAGAAAACAGAAGGGGACAAGAACTGAGCTTTGAGAAACACCACAACTCAACTGAGCCATCGAGGAAGTAGAGTTACCCGGAACAACAGAAAAAGTTCTTTTGGGGAAGTATGAGCTTAATAAACTAAGAGCTGAGCCCTCGATGCCTTCCTAGTTCTCCAAAACATATACTTTGTCAAAGGCAGTTCTTGCGTCTCAAAGAACTAAATTCGAGCAGTCAGCTCCGTTTGCTGTCAGCAGTAGGTCATTAGCAACCTTAACAAAAGCTATTTGTACTAAGATGTGCTCTATAAGACTGAATTTTTTTAATAACACTTTGTTCCTAAAAGATATCCCTAGAGATGAAATTACTTTCCCCAGAACCTTAGACAAAAAAGACAATTTGGAGATTGTTCTGTAGTTACTTATCAAACTTAGGTTTGTCTAGCAATGGGTGAACAATAGCACACCTAACAATGTCTGCAAAAGAATCAGAGATCAAAGATCTTGTTAAAAAATGCTCTAAATAACAGGGCTAACAGTGGAAAATACCTCCTCGAGCATTTTAGTGGGGAAGATATCTGATGCAGGAGGAGGAGTTCATATGGGAGACTGTATTCTTACACTGAAATTGTAATGGGTTGAAATTAGGTAAGAGAGGCAGAATTGAAAAGGAAAGGAAAGCCAGTTTATTTGGTCATTGTCAAGTCAAAATTATTTATACAACCCATTATTACGTATTACAAATTTGCCTCAATGGGCTTTAAAAAACACAACATCCTGTCCTTAGACCCTCGCATCGTATTCTTACAATGAAATATATTCTCTGAATTTAACCCACCCCATTGTATAGGAGCAGAAGGCAGCTGGGGAATAGAAAGAATGCAAGGGTCAGGATGGATTGGGGACCTGATTTTTCTTCACCTTAATCAGAAAATAAGTGAGAATTATTTTTTTGGAGACAGATTAACATCACTTTCAGAAAAAGAAATATAGGGACCATTAATGAAATAATCAATTACCCTAAAGACAACTTTAGGTTTTTGGTTATTTCTATATATAAATTCAGAGAAGGAAACCAATCTTACACCCTTAAATGGTTTCTGATAAATTAACATTTGGTTTTTAGGAGTGTTATGTGCTATTTTGGACTTGGTGAGTTTCCATTGTATGTTCAAATTTTATAATCTTTCAAGGGCCCGAGTGTGATTGTCAAGCCAGTGGAGGCTATTTGATATTGTTTTTTAGCTTTAAATGATGCAGTTTGGTCAAAGATCGATAGTCACTGATCATTGAATTAATTAAACAATGCACCTGGGCTGAGAGGGTATACAGTGGAATTAAAGGATCATAAATTGAAAGCATCACAATATTTAACTGCAGAACCAGCATAGAGAATGTGGGAAACATGTTGAAGGGTAGAGACTAGGATTTAGTTGAATAAATGAATGAGTTGAACGGATGAACTGCAGTTGAACGCTAAATACAACAGCTTTATTGCCAGTGACAAGTATATCCACCAGATTAAGACACTTGGGAGAGGAATCAGATGAGAGCAAAAGGTCTAAGATGTGACCTTTTAGAATGTGTGGCCCATTTAACAGATTGAATGAGGTTAAATGAGTCCATAAGATCTAAAAATGTGAGGGGAAAGAATAGGAAGGACATGTATGAAAAATAAAATTGTCAAGAATAAGTATCCTGTCATGTTTAGGCATGACAATAGATTAAAGCTCAGAAAACTCAGAAATAAAACTAGCAGAATTACAGGGCATATAAATAATGACACGTAAAAACAGACCCATAAATTAAGATGTAGAGTAAAGGGGGAGAGCCAGAGATTTAGAAACAAAACTTAAGAAGAGTTAAAAACGACCAAAAGCAACAGAATTACACCCAAGACTTATAAAAACAGCTATCCACCCCTTCTTCCAGAGGGCCTAAGATTATGGAAATATACAAATTCATGGGCTCTAGCCTCATAAGATGAACATTGTCTCCCCTGGAGACAGCTATGTCTCAGTAGTCATAAAAAAGTCCAGACCTTTAGAAAGAATGAAATAATCAACAATAAAGGACTTATAGTGAAGTGATCTCACATCAAGAGGCCAAAGTTGATTGTTGTCAATGCAGAGGGAAAATAAATGGGAATACAGCAAATAGAATATAAATTGGCAATATGTGCTCTTAAGTATTAGATTGTAATTGTTTCTACTATTAGATATGTGTGTAAGCTAGAGGCCCTGTGCCTATTAATAAATAGCCTATGTGGGAAACCTCCTAGTGAGAGGATTAGTGACGGATAAGTTGATTTGGGGGAGCAAGTGAAGTGAACGTTACTGTGGGATGCTACGATAGGTGGAGATGGAGGTTCCAGGAAGGGTGTGTGGGATGTAAACAGCCAGTCACATGGAAAAGACTGTATGGCACTGTGCAATGTGGCTACTAGCATTCAGCTATCTAGGGGTGGCATAGCTCAGTGGGTAGAGCGGTCGTCTGGCAATAGGAAGGTTGCGGGTTCAATCCCTGGTCCTGCAGAGATTGTGTCAAGGTGTCTGTGAGCAAGACACTGGACCCCTGACTGCTCCCCGAGTGCCCTATGTTGGCAGCTCACTGCTCCTATACAATTGGATGGGTTAAAGTGCAGAGAAATCTAAATTTCCCCTTGTGGGACTCATAAGGGAATAAGTTTATTTATTTATCTAGGCTATTGAAATTTACTCCACTAATCAAGAAAAGGGAGAAACAATTCTAAAATAGATCAAAATTGTAAAATAAAACCTATATTTAGAGCTCTGTAGGTGAACTGGAGCCAAGCGCAGAGGATTCTGCTGAAATGCCCTGCTCCACAGGCCATTTTGGG
>OMLC01065973.1:0-39479 GCA_900302585.1 Regalecus glesne | reverse complement strand
ATATTCATTCTCCACAGATCGTATCTTAGAGCAATGTACTATTACATCTGCGTACATTATCAGAGTCCCCGCGACCCGATTTCGGATAAGCGGTTGACGGTGGATGGATGGATACATTATCAGAGTGATAATTAGATATCATGCAGATGTGCATTATGACACATTTAGACGACTATGATGACTTTGACAGTCTTCAGAAAGCAGGCTCCCAATTGCAATTTAAATCTAACATGTATACATGTTAGATAGATGATGATGCAGTAGCTCAGTGGTGGGGCCACAGTGGCTCAGTGGTAAAGCATGTGCCTCAAAGTCTGGTGTTGTGGGTTCAATTTCACTGCGGGCATCAGGAAAGGACATCCAACCTTAATCCCTCATACTTGATGAATGAAACATGCTGTAAAGTGCTTTAGAGGCTGTGGTAGCTCAGTGTTACAGCATACACTTCGGGAAGTGACAAGTCAGATTTTGCGGGTTTGAATTCATCATGGGGTATCAGGTAAGGCATCCAGCCTTAATCCCCTATGTGCCATCTGAACCCAGGTCCACCCCCACAACATAGGGACAAATCATGAGATGTTAAAAAAACCTCAGATTATTAAGTGCTCTGAGTGGTCGCTAGACAGGAAAAGTGCGATATAAAAAGAGTCAATTTGCCACATACAATACATATGCACACAAACACACATGTTGAATATTAACTAATCTATTGTATTATAATGAAAATTTTTGTGATGAGCAAAAGACAAAATTCTAGGCCCTACCCACTCTAAGTCACTTGATCTGTATAACAGTATCAGCTGAATACCTGAATGTAACTGTTAGATTTATGAAAGGAGCCTCTCTCAATAGGGCCCTTACTACTCTAAATGGGCTCCGTGCTGGGAACAGCTGCCCTGCTTGTTCTCCTTTAATGGACTCTGCATGTGAGCCATGTGTTCTTGGTACCATATGTATGGTCCAAATTCAAGCTCCCTTTGTAGAGCTAAGTAGGATAATGGAAACTCCAACTCCACCATATCAACTGAACTCATCATAAAGGACAACTCCAGGTGGTCATATATTAGGCCCTGGGGCCCCTGGCCAAGCAAGAAAACTATGGCTGAGGATGAGGGAGGCATGGATGACAATCACAATAATTAGGGAAAAGAGAGTCACTTTATTGTGCTATTGTATTCTTACAATGAATATTATTCCCGCTATCAAATGCTTCCACTGTATTTAACCCATCCTATCATATAGGAGCAGTAGGGAGCTATAGTAGTTAGGAGTTCATCGTCTTGCACAAGGAGAATTCAACAAGCTTTCTGGAGTAGCTAGAGATTGTACCAACAACTTTCCCATTACTAGACAACCTGCTCTATATCTTGAGCCATGCTACCTTAAAAACAAGATCATATCTTCAGGTGAAGGATTGGATAGCTCAGGCATCCTATTGTAGGTCCTGCATGTCTTGTTTTTCAACTTATTTATGGAATTGTTTTATCACAGTGCAGAGGAGGAAATCTTGGGAAAAACTGGGAGAGCATCAACATGCACCTAAACATACCAGCCAGTTTACTCTTTAATCTGCTGGGCCGCCAGTTCAGCCCACATGATTTCTGTGAAGTCCATCACACACAAAAAGGGGCAGGTGTTGCAGACATGCAGACATGCTCTGTGGTTCTGTATAACTCTTCACCGGAAGACATTATGGCCTTTGTGATCTAGTCAATTTTCTCACAACCACAGGATGCCTTAAAAATTCTCCAATGTTTCTTACTGCTCAACTGTCTCAGGAAGAACAATAGGTTTTAGAAAGAGCCGTGCCTCCCTCTCCCACTTGACCTTTTTCTTCCCTCAGGCCTGAAGTCTTGGTGCGCCATGCCTTCTTGTTTACCTTTCTGACTGATGTTTACATCAAACTCCTGGACCTTAATGAAAGGCAGCTTTCAAGAGCCCGCTGATTTTCCTCTGTCAATACTAGGTACAGGGAGTTACTCAGAGAGAACTCCTGAGAGCTAGGGAGACCATGACGCCCTGACAGTTTGCTATTGAACAGATTTTTCCCATTTGGTAAAGTGACCAAATGTGGAGGTATAACATCAAGTTTGCTAGTAAGTATGCTAGAAATTTTCACCTTGCACAACAATATGTATCTGTTGAATGGCCAAACACATTGAAAGCACATGAAACGATGGACGATGAGGAAGATGCAGCAACAGCTGTACAGTCACTTTAAATAATAATAATAATAATGGTTCCCTTATCAGTCCCGCAAGAAAGGACCTGGGATAGCCTTGGGTTCAAACCCAGGAGGAGGTCAGAATGTAATGTAGTTTGCAATTGACCTATGAACTATAAAAATAGTCTAAATGAACGCTCACTGCTCCAGTTCACAGTATGGATTAAATGTGGAGAACAATTTCAACTGGCATCACAAAAAAGGTGAATCAGTTCAACTGGATCAGAAATTTATTCATAAACGTTTCATCACTCAAACAAGTCACATATTCTGTCTGAGCCAAGAGGATGCAACAATACATGAGAGGCATCACATTAGGCCAAAACTCTGCGGTCTACACCCATCTACAGGCTAGTGGCCACTCATTCAAGGATGAGGATGTTCACATCCTTGATAGGGAGGAACGGTGGTTTGAAAGGGACTACATTACATTACAGGCATTTAGCAGATGCTCTTAGCCAGAGCGACGTACATCAATGGGATGTTAAAGAGGCCACCTATGTTAAGAGGGAACGGCCATCCTTGAACAGGGGTGGGGGCCTGAGAGTACATCTGTTGATTTCTTACAATGTTGTGATTGCAAATATTCCCCAATCCTCACTGATTAGTACTCAATACCACTGAATATGCAGTCAATAACCAACTTGCATATGTACCCAGCCTTATGTTGTGTGGTATCACTGTATTGTTTATAAAGGTGGCGATGTTGCAGTCAGCTCAGACTGAGGATGTCACCTGGTTGAGTGAAGAAATGTTTCTGAATAAAATGATCCAGTTGAACCGATTCACGGTTTTGTGATTTCCTTACCTTTATTATTGAGCATTCATCGAGACAATGAGACATAGAAGATGTGAGCTCTTACTGAAAACAGGAAAACTGTTTCTCAGTCATGGGCAGCTTCACACCCACAGCAGTATGGTCTTATTGAATGGAGCATAATCAATAATTAAATGACAATCTTTAACAGAGAGTGAGAGCTCATTTCTTTGTTCAGCATGGAAAGTACACTCATTCTGCAGTGGATATGAAATGAAAATAGGGATGATCAAAAATAATGTTGTGCTAAATAAGAATATCAAATATCATGCAACGCAGGTATGCTTATGTGCCTGTATAATAAAAGCAAATAATGTCTGCATGTGTGTGTTCATTAATACTCTGAATTTGGCAGCATGCTGGGTCTGCCCTAGGTACTGTGTGTGCTGTAGCGGACATGATGTGTAACAGGTGTGAGGTGGTGAGAGGGAGGAGATGGCCACAGCTGTCCCTCTAGATGCAGGTCATACCCAACCCCATCTGCCTTGTCTCATGTCCCACCAAGCCCATGAGCTCCTAGTGCCTGTTAGTGTGTGTGTGTGCGCACACATACATGCACTATCTCTTGCTCCGCTAATACTGTAGCCAAGTAACAGTAGTTCTCCCTCCAACATCCAACAATCCCACTCCACCTGCCCCTTCTGCCACCAATACCTCGTGGGTACCGGACACATGCCGTTTTAGCCATGTGTCCACTTGACAATGAATTATCACGCCTCATAGCCTCGGCTTTAGCCAATGGCAAATGAACCTGCACAATTGTAATTAAATCCGACTGAAATGAATAATATTTCACAGTATCTTCTCATTAGGCCATTAGCTGTAGGTGTGAATGATTTTACCAGGGGAAAATAATTAAGAAAACAGCATTCTTATATTCAGGTCCTATCTCACATAGTTGAGCTTACTTTACTTAATTTGATTCATTTATTTTTTGATTGTAAATCAAGACGATACCTGATGCTAAAACTTGAATAATGATAATAGCGTTTCACCAAATAACAACATTTTGTGGGGCCACAGTAGCTCAGTGGTAGCGCACGCACTTCGGGAACAGACGGGCCAGAGGGTGTGGGTTTGAACCCAGCATGGGAAATCAGGAAGAACATATGGCCTTAATCCCCCACATGTGCCCTGAGGTAGAGTGGCAACCTCCTCAGGGTATTTCCCTACCTTTCACTCAATGAGCACTGGAATAGGCTTCACAATGGCCCTGCAACCCGACTTTGGATAAGCGGTTGACATTGGATGGATAGTTGGACAGCATTTTGTTTTAGCATTGTCAAAATTGGAGCCACAGTAGCTCAAGGATGGAGCAAGCACTTCAGGAACAAACAAGCTAGATGCTGCAGGTTCGAACCAACCATGGGGCACCAAGAGGGGCATCTGGCCCCAATCCCCCAAGCCTGCCCTGATATGGAATGGCGACCTATGCAGGGTATTTCGGTGCCTTATGAGCGATGGGATAAGCTCCAGCAGATCCATGACCACGCATCAGATAAGTGGTTGATGATGATATGACATGGTCAAAATCAAACACACACACACACTAACCTGCACATACACACTAATGCATGAACACACACCACAAACTCCCATTGTTATTCAATTCCAAAAACATTGTAATTACATATTCAATAAATGTTATGGGAAGGAGCGGCGATCTCTCCAGGGGGCCCCCCTTTCGCCTAATCAGCACTGGGATAGGCTTCAGCTTGACTCCGTGACCCAACTTTAGATAAACAGTTGACAATAGATCATCCTCCAAGCTACTATTTCCTATGAAATAGCCTCCACTCTCATGTGTCAAAAGGGCATTCATCCGTAATCCCCAATGCTTGGTAGATGTGAAGCATACATTGTACAGACTAGAAATGTCTGTAAAAATGAGTCAATTTACTATATAAAATATGTAGTAGTGTAAAATGCAAAAATATAGGTTCTTAAGCTCCATTTGGCGTATTCACGTTTTATTTTTATTTGAACAGTACTCTGTTCCGCTCTTTTTCAAGTTGTTGGGATTTCTCACTCACAAGACAGCAAACAAGGGCATCCAGATGTCTGACAAGACTTTGACTGGCAGCTGGGGTCAAATGATTACAGCCCAATTTGAGATCTATTTAATGCCTGGTGAAGGAAAAGAGCTTACATGTCCTTGGTGATGCAATGCCCTCCAAGTAATACCTGAATGGAGGTCATGATGAGAAAATAAATCTTCCCAGTTTCCTGCTTAACTGGGATTCATTCTGTCAAAAAGAGCAACAGCAATTGAGAGGTAGCCCATCAAACATATGTATATCTTACAAAATGACAAAATACGGCAGAAATCAGCTCTGACTGGAGCACTGACTTGTTGCTCATATTTTCCAAGTAGTCCGTACAAATGTCAATCACTGGTTAAAACCACTTTAAGAATGCAGTCTGCAGTCAATGAAAGGTCCAAATTCAAAATACTCCTGCTGTTCTCCCTTGTACTGCTAGTGTCACGTGGCTCTGAACGAACTCTAAAGGGTACCAACTATTCTCTTATATATATGCAGACCTTGGTAAATTGATTATTTTTTATACAGGGTTTTTCAAGTCAATTGACCATACAAAGTACTTTACAATCTATGCCTCAAATTTACTGAGCATGGACGCTTAAGGCCAGATGCCTTTTCCTGATGCCCTAAGTGGAATCGAACCCGTAACACCTGACTTGGAGACGTATGCTCTACCGCTGAGCTACCGTGCCCCCAAAAATGGATGTATGCCCAGATGCTGATGTCATGAGCCATACTGGAGCTGGGAAATTACCAGTTCATTACTGGCCCACCATGCTCATCGTATTGTGATGGATTTCCCCAGGATTCACCACATGGTCTCTGCATCATACCAGGTAATTGCTATTGGTCTGGGTGCACTACCACCACGCCCCGAGCTCAGCTCCTTCATGGCACATTGTCTATCCTTCCCTTGTGTGCATGTGCGTGTATGTCTGTATCTGTTTCATGCACTTGTGTGTGCATGACTATGTGTATGTATGTGTTTGAGCATGCACTCTCTTTCTTTTCACTGCAGAAAGGGTGAAGGAGGCTGCATGCTAGTGATATATGGAGTGTAAACTAGAGGTCATCTCTTCCAATAAAGCTCCCATCTTTCAGCCACCATGTATGTATATAGACCAATAAAGGGCTGTCACAGCTTCTCTGGTTACCCCCTTATTTCAGTGCTAAACAGACAAATGAAGGAGGATATCTCACACTTTGTCTGCCTTATCAGGGTACAGGGAGTGGTGAGAGTCAAAGAAAGAAGGAAGCATAAACAAGAAATAAAGAAATGTACAAGAGAGATGAAGTAGTAAGATGAGGTAAGGGAGAAAGAGAGAGGGCGAGAGGTGGGTAGAAAAGAAACAGACACACTCCTGGTTTCCAATTAGACTGAATTGAAATGGGATGTGAAATAGATTGGAAGGACTGTCCAGCAGTAAGCGGTGCTAAGATGGGCTGCCGGATTAGGAGGAGATGAGAGAAACAGGGTTCAATTGGCTTCCTTGCCCCTAAGGCTCATCTCAGCAAGCTGCTGAAGGCTGGCAGAGAAAATACACTCGGCAGGGGGTCTGGCATTATAAACTTGGTGCTGCAGTTTGACTGAAAATAATTGACCTCCGCAACGAATTCACATTTCAATCTCCACAATTGGCAGTACTTGCCTGTCATATCACTGAGTGAAACAAGTCAAACTTCACTGTGAAGTGCTGTGATGAAAGCCATAATTTATCACTTCTATGTATGCACATTGATTTAGTGCATTTTTTATATTGGTTGTCATAATTTTAAAGCTCTGCATTTAAAAAGGATTTTTGAGTCAATATTCTTCAACAACCAATGTGAAATGAAGGAAGTACAAAGCTAGAATGGCAATAAATGGGTTTTGACTCCTTAGTATATAGTTGGCTCGAAGGGGCAGCATAGCTCAGGAGGTAGGACTACCGTCTATCAATGAGAAGATTGGTGGTTTGCTCTATCCCCAGCCCCTGTGGAAAGCATGTCAAAGTGAGAAGGACCACACTGAATCCCTAACTGCTCAAGCCATTAGATGAGTTCTGGGATAGACTCCAGCATGACTCTGCAATCCGATTTCAGATAAGCAGTTGACAATGGCTGGATGGATAGATCATTAGTTGGAATGTCAAAGCAAAGATTAAAGTTACAATCCTAATGATTTTCATGAAAACAAGTATAATTTTTGATACATTCTGTTGCTGATGTAGCCCATACAGTAACTAATTGGCAAATATTCAACTCGTAAACTCTTCTGTAGTTGCTCATTTTAATAATTATTGTAACAAAGGACTTTCCTTTCCAAGGGGGGAACATATGGTGGATAGCCAAAGCACCTAAATGCAGAAGAACTAAGGAGCACTACAGACGGCACTGCGACATCAACAGCTAAAACTTGGGTTGAACCAAGTTATTTTATTCAAAGGTAGGAAAGGTGCTGACACAGAAAGATGTGTGGTGTTTAAACACAAATGCTATTTATTTTTGTCCCAGTATGTGTCAGTCACGTAAATAGAGACTGAATCTTCTGAATTATCTATTTCCCTTTAGAAAGGACCTATTCTCTGACATGCACCAACTCCCATCTGCAGCATTAACAGCCCAAGTCATTGATCCAATAAACATAGAACCATTCTCGAAATTACCTCAAAGCTGAGAGCTTAATGCAGACATCCCTTTCAAAGGATCGATTCTGCAAAGAAACATAATGATATGCTTGGTTGTTTGGCTCTTCTTGAGAAAGCAATTCCACCACAGCTAGGGGCATTTATACTGGGCTGACTTGAAAACCCTGCCACAAGAAGTTATTTTCTGTTGCCTCAGTATTGCTGCAAGGCATTTAAAACAACAAAATGACTGCTTGGGGAGAAATTAAACCCAGGTCAGGGGTGATTTGCGGCCAATTTCAATGACATGACAAAGTCACCTTATTTGAAACTTCCTGCATGCACATGCACTCACTAAGCTAATCTATACCCAGAACAGAAAGACCATCATCTGCTTTTTCTCTCCATGAAAGTACATATATTGTGTAGCCTCTCAGATTAATTAGTTATCAATTACTTCATCTCCACAAAAATAATGGTTGGAGAATGCGTGTCTCAACGATGCGGCTGACAACAGAGGTGTCTGACATATCAGGCGACCCCCAAACTTCTAAAACAAATCCTCATGTCACATCATCTTAACATGGCATCACCCACCATGACCTATTGATCAAGATGGAAGAAGAAAGAGCCTGTTCCAGCTAGGTAAGACCTTTCAATTATTCACTGATCCTAAGAGCTGTCCAACTTTTCACTGTTGCTCTGCTACATGTCAGAAATCACTATGTTCTTTAAACAATGCAATAAATAAAAAAGCAGGGAACTAAATGTCTGCTCAGAATTCAGAGCACAGATTGTTTAGCTTCCCCCTCTGCCTCAAATCCAGGGAAACAATTGAGGCACAGACTTTCACTCAAGGCAGATAAAGCATGCAAGTTTTCTCTGCTGTGACCACCAAAAAAAAAAAGCAAATTCAGAGGGATCATCTGATGGATGAGTGGAATAATAGTGGCTGACCATTTAGTTATGTATAAAGAACCCTGTTGACTACCTTTATCTTCCTTGATATATTTTAGAGTGGGTGAAGTGAAGGGATGGGTAGTTTTTAAGTACGCAGAGGATGGTATGTGTTATACTGTGAAAGCTCACAGTGGATTACACATTGGAATACTGTGCCTTGCAGTTGTAATTTAAAAGTAGCTGATGTGCACTGTAACCTCATTGAAGCCTATTTTAATTTTAAATCAAAATTGTAAGTTTTTTTAACCTATCCTGGCATGAGCTGCTACAAAAGAAATGTATCTCTCTTGATTAATGCTACATTACATTATAGGCATTTAGAAGACGCTCTTATCCAGAGCGATCTACAAGTGCATAGGGTCAAGGTACAAAGGATACTGGAGCAACACTAGAAGCTAGATAACAATCCTAGTGCCATCATAAGACTCCAACGCAACATCAACTAAGAAACACAAACTAACAAGATTTCATGTGCCTAAACCATGTACACCGAAAGCAAGAAAAGGAATAGGGCGAAAACTAGGAGTTAGAGCTAGGACTTGAACACATAATCCCAGATTTCTCTTTGACATTGTAGCTAAACTTATCAAAAAGCAGCTGTCTATTAGCCATCTATTTCTGCAACAATGTTGATGAAGTCATGGAAAAAAGTAGTTCTTCAACTCCAGCATCTCCTGTAGTTCCTGTCTTACTAAATTCATACTTATAGTGACATCTCAGGTAGAGTGAGTCACTGATAGTCCATTTTTACAGCTTTGGAGATCATCTCTCTGGATACTTTGACTGAGCTTGTGGCAGTTTTTAAATCAACCACTTGCCTACTATACCATCAAAACTTTTTTAAGACCTCTGATCTTTCCTGGAACTCACACTGCTAGACATTGTTAATTTATCATTTAGTACTGGCCCTGTTCTCAGCAGTATTCAGACAGCTGTGGTCAAACCTCTACTTAAGAAACGTCACCTTGATTGAAGGTTTCTCAATAACTATTGTCCAGTCTCTAATCATACATTCTTATCTCTTATCTAAAGTATCAGAGAAAGTTGAGTAACAGCAACTTTTGATCCACTTAGAAGAAAGCTATACAAATCTTTTTAATCATCTTTTAGGGCCTGTCACTCCACTGAAACAGCTCTAACTAGAGTGAAAAAGGACCTTGTATTACATATGGACCGTGATTCCATGTTCATGCCTCTTCTACTGGATCTCAGTTGAGCCTACACCATTATTCACAGTTTTTAATAGACAGAATAAGTTGTCATTTTGGTGTATCTGGCTTAGGACTCTCGTGGCGTTAGTCTTACTTTTCTGGAAGAACACATTGTGTCCATCCATCTATCATCAACTGCTTATCCGAAGTTGGGTTGCGGAGTCAAGCTGGAGCCAATACCAGCTGTCATCGGGTTAAAGTTGGAGAAAACAGCTAGAACAGGTCACTATAGTGTTACAATTCAAGTAAAAACAGAGTTAAAAATGCAGCTGCAGGATCTTTCCACTCATATCTTGAGATGTTGGATTTAAAAGATTTTTTTTATTGTATGTACACCTATTCTAATTATGCTAAGTCCATTTTCTCTTTCATTTGTTTTTGTCTGTGGATATCTCATTTTTCTCAGTCTCACTATGTGTTGACAGGCAAATTTACGCCATGAGTTGCGTATCATTTACACCGGCAATCTGCCATGTCTCAAGGTCCTTTATGCAAAAGATGTTGTGTGAATGATATCACAGCACAAACATATCCATTAAGTTTTGCAGCTGAGAGCAATTTCCCATGTTTTGCATCTGATTTTAATTTTCCATGAGGCAAAGTATAAATGTCGACTTTGCACCAAGAACACAATAAGCAGGTTCAACTTCATCCTTGATGTCATCAAGTAGACTAAGAATTGTTTGACCTGGCAACCTGTATCAGTGAATTATTTCAATCACAGTTAAATCAAATACTGATGTTCACTTGAGAACTATCTGCTCAAGAGCATACCTGGCATCATAGGTGGATTATGAGACAATGGGCCCCTGGGCCTAGGGCCTGGTAAACCCATTCGCTAATCCACCTTTGCCTGGCGTGACGATGTCTTTGCCTGGCTACAATCACTGCTGCCATGATTCCTGGAGAGTCTGGGCATCAGTTACCACTAACTCTCTAAAGAGGCTGATAATTTTGACTCTAACCGCTTGTGGCTATTAGTGCTGGGGATTGTAAATAGATAGGAGCCTAATTTTGTAACAAATGTATGCATATTACCTAATTTAAATACAAGCAAATAGCACCAGAGCATTGAGATGCTATTTGCTTGGCAGAACAGTTCCATTTCACCCTTTGTGGGTTCTTTGGAATTAGACGGTCTCTTTTTCCTACATGTGCAGGTTTAGCATTTGCAAAAGCCACACAATCCTTTTGTGAATTCACCAGTTCATGTTTTGTTCGAGTGGCTATAATTTGGGAAGGTTTTTAACTGTGTGTTCTCCCTCGTGCTTCTTAGCACTCGCCCAAGCAATAACGTAACTTCAGAGACATTTGGTGGTCACCTGACCCAGTGGCCCAATGGTGTGACTTGATCATTCAGCGGGTCACTCCAAACATGATCAGCCATAGTGATTATTAATTCATGGACATTTGCATTTGCTGAACTGGACCGGCTGGCCAGTCCAGCAAAAAATAACAATAGTGAGCAGGACTGTGAGGTACAATAAAAGAAATGATTAGGAGTGGAAAAAACAAAATGCTCCAATGGCAAACTGATTGCTTTAACAGTCCACATGACAGTAATACAATTGTGAAAATACTGCTCCTAACCTGTACCAGTAGAGTGGTGTTTCTGAGTCCCTTCTGATACTTTAAAGATGGATTTAACTGTAATCTAGTGACGAATACCAAACAACATCCATCCATCCATCATCAGGCTCCTATCTGAAGTTGGGTCATGGAGTCATGCTGGAGTCTATCCCAGCGCCCACTGGGCAAAAAGTGGGGAAACATCTCACACAGGTCACCAGTCCGTCACAGCACTTGAGCAGCTAAGGATTCAATGTCTTGCTCAAGAACACTTTGACACACTTTTTCCAGAGACCAGGGATCAAATCACCAATCTTCCAATTACATGATGACTGCCATAGCTCCTGAGCTATGTTCCCCCCTAGTTTTTACCTATATTTGTTTTTAATAAACTTCAACAGAAGCATTTTTAGGAAAAATAAAATAGTGGCTAAAATGGAGCCAATATAATATTTTTATAGTATTGCTATCTGCTGAAAAAAGGGGCACAGCATATGAATATATCAGACCAAACACCTCTTACCTGCACTCGATAGAGAAACGCGAGAGATATAGTGAAATCCGCCCCCACACACTTCCATTTTAAGAATATACCTCTCCGAAAGCATTCATATTGCTGTCAGTGTTAGTTCTGAGGTGCTCAGATTGGAAATCAATCATTACATTTAAAATATCTAATCCTATTTGATGTGCTAGATACAACCTTGCAGCCAAATGTGCTGTTTGCTATTAGAATATTTTGAGATGCCATCTTCTACTGTGCTGAGCCATATTAACGTTGTTTTGTAGACCATTTACCACTCGCATACATTCTCAAATGATCATGTCTAAATTCTTGAAAATAGTCTCCTTAGCTTTAATTCCTTTTTCCTTGAAAGCGATTTTCCTATCTGATTGAACTTTGAGGCATTTCCATAGCATTTTAAGACCGTTTTCAAATAAGATAAGCACATTGTGCACCGTGACATCTGCTTAACCACTCCACCACGTATTAACAAGGCACAGTAGTCACACACAAATAATCTTCCACGTTTCAACTATGTTTATCTATCTCAAATTTAATTTGCCCTCTAAAGATACTTTGAAAATTTACTTTGATGATTTAGATGTAGAACTCTTCCCTTTTCTGTGATGATACTTTACCCTGGCGTGGACTTTCTTAAACTGTTATTTTTCTGATTTCACCAGACAAACATATGGATATTATTTCATCAGAGCCGGACCTCCAGCCTTCTAAGTCTCCTGTTAAATTCCACAAAATTGTCATGCAGGCTTTAAGAGCATGCTTGCTTTACTTTGTGAATAATTTAAGAAGGGAGTATTCAGTCTAGCCAAGCATTTGGCTTTTCCATGTTTTTCAGGGGGCTTACAGCAGATTTTAGTTTCCATTGGTACCACTGTATAAAAGCCACAATACCATCCATCCATCATTAATTGCTTATCCGAAGTCAGGTCATGGCGTCCTGGAGCATATCCCAGCGCTCATTGGGAGAAAAGTAAAGAAACATCTTGGACAGGTCGCCATTCCATCACAGGGTTTGAGCAGTTAGGGGTTCCATGTCTTGCTCAAGGACAATTTGGCAAACTTTCTGTAGGGGTCAGGGATCAAACCACCAATCTTCTGATTACTAGATGACCGCCCTACCTCCTGAGCTATGTCAGCCCAGTCACAATATCTAGAGAGAAATTCTCTAAATGTGATCATTTATGTATATCTGTAGGGCCAACAGAGTCTAAGCAAGCAAACTTTTGCCAGGCCAAAGATCTATCATGCCCATTATAGGTCTAATGAACATCCTCTTTACCCTTTCTTGACAACAGCAAATTCCTGCCTAAAGCATGATTAATGTTTTATGAGGGTTCAAATAAAGTGTACTTTTCATTAGGGTTTCAAAAGTGCTTCCCCAACCTGACGATCGTGTTCCCCAGACTAGGCAGGCTTTGGCATATCATTGTAATCGTAGTAATGCCTAAACTCTCATCAAAGAGAAACTTTCATGCTCCCTCTTAAAACTGCCCAAGGGGATAAATTTATCACCAGAACAGCAGCCGTTTTATCCATGATCCAAACAGATATTACTTCGAATATTTAAAGCTAAGGTGACATTGAGCACAGCATGCATCTTTATTGACTTCCCTTCTGAGAATTTCTTGTTTTGAGATTATTTTTTTATAAACTAATGCTTTTTCTTTGCTCCTTGTGTCACAGGCTCATATGAGTCCAAGTTGTCCCTTGGAAGGGGAGGTTGCCTGTTATATTTGCAAACAAATTCCTTCATCTGTCGTTGACGACACACATAGTTTTATTCCACCTCCCTGTTTACGCTCACTTGGCGCATGTGAGCTGACAGTAAATGAGTTTTAAAGTGCATAATTGAACAACGTAGGGAAAAAAGGGAGTGAAGCCTTCTTAAGAGCGCTGATGAATGAGCCTCTCATCCATCACAAAGAGTTTGTGGCCGTCACTTGCAGCTTTCGCCTGACACATTGAGGTGACACAATGAGACTGAGGCTTGCGGGTAGAAGGAAGAGCAGGGAACTCTGATAAGGCTGTTCTGCCATGCTGACAGCAGGGGGTCTTTGAGTCGACTCCAGAAGAATGGCGGGGGGGATTTTTGGGAGGCAGAACTGAGAGTAAACAGTAAAACAACAACAACAATGAGCCAAACAACCAGACTGCCTTAATCAAAAAGCTATTGAAATGCAAAGCCTCGCTCTTTCAGCTCCCTATGAAAAACTCAGTGGATAAAAGGAGTGATGCATTACAGTATGTATCGTTACACCACCCGAATTGCAAGTTTAAACGATAGCCAACACTTTACTCGTCATACAGTTAGACATCATTAGTGTCACCGTAAAAGGAATGGAAAAAGAAAGCCACTTTATTTGGTCACAGTATTCCTACA
This sequence comes from Regalecus glesne, assembly GCA_900302585.1. Lineage (NCBI taxonomy): Eukaryota > Metazoa > Chordata > Actinopteri > Lampriformes > Regalecidae > Regalecus > Regalecus glesne. The sequence goes on along the minus strand of OMLC01065973.1, from coordinate 25,144 downwards.
ACCAAATTTGTCCTCTGCAGTGGGCAGCTGCAGTGCTCAGGGACCAGCTAGAAGGTTCAGGTTATTGCTGTAGGACACTTCAACAAATCTTTCTGAAGGAGCCAGAGATCAAACCAGTGATCTTCTGATTACCAGAGGAACCACTCACTGGCTGGGCCATGGCAACCATAATAATAATAAATATAAAGCATTATTCAAGCTTGCTCCGTTCTAGTATCACATCAGAAGGCTTTAAGTCATTGATTGTGTTCCTAAATCTCCAACCCTGATTTTTGTAACAACCTAATTGAGTGACAGATAGGCAGCCATTATAGGAGAAGCCAATGCATAAGATTTGAAATGAGATGATTATTTCAAATGATTTTCTCAACTCCCCAGAGGTTGAGGATGTAAAGAGACTCCATGAGTGAGTACTTTCCAGATACCATCAGCCATTACATTACATTCCTTGCCATATGTTAAGCTATTCTGGGTCATCTAGTGTAAAATGGTTAGCTAAAAAAAATGGCAGAATACCATTTACCAAATGGCAGAATACCAAACAACGTGGTTACTAATCGTGACATGTAAAATAGACCTGGCATAGGGGTTAAGGTACCTATGTTCAGTGCATCTCTGTGTCACGCAGTTGGGTGTTCAAATCCTGGCTGCGTCGTTTCCAACCATGGCCGGAGGTCCATAGTTAGTTGGGCATAATTGGCTAAGCTTCATATGGGGATAAGGGTTAGGTTAGATAAAAAGGATTATAGGTTCGCTAGTGTCCCCCTATGGATCGTCCTGGCGCTCACAGTTAAGTGAAAAGTACTTTGCTTTGTTCTCTGATGGCCAAGCACTGTGCTTTCCCCGCAAGACTGTAACGTGAGAAATAGCAAGGCCTAGTCGTCATGTGACATGGAGGAGACAAATGCTATGGCTTCATCCTTCCTGTTGATGTTCTAGAGGAACATCAAAGGGACAAATCCAGTAATAGGCAACTCGGGGAATTCGGGTGGGGAAAAAGGGAATGAATTTAGGGGGAAAAACACCAAGAGAAGTCAAGAATAGGTATTAGACAAACTAGATTTATATAACTAGACTAGAAAAACTGCATCCAAACTACCATATTGAATAAGGGTTGCTTGAGTTATTGAAGAAAAGGCAAAAACATTTTAAAAATGAGCAAAAGAATCCCCCTCTTTGGCAAAAAAGGGCCAGTGTATTTTACCAGAGATCATATTTCAGAGGCAAAGCAATACTGATAATGCCTGCAATACGTTAGCGGTGCCTGTACATGGTGACAGGCCTACAGGTCAAAACGAGCGACATGTTCACACATATAAACTATATTTACTATTTCGGATGACCGTAAACAATCAGATAATACCTCCAGCCCCTTACTCACGCTCAGCGAAATATGATACCAATCCAATATTTCACGGACATGGAAATATGCTCCCATATCTATCATCACAGAACATGAGATATAAGTGCAAATACTGTCCAGTTATACTATCCTGTTTCTCAGTTTCAGACTTTAGTGTTATGTTCCATGATTTGTGTCAATTCTTCCGGGTTGTTTGTGAGCTGGTACCCAAGTTTGAGTGCTTTGCACTTACCAGCAGTGTCCATCACGACCAATTGCTAATCTGGGATGGTTATCTTAGCATCAGCTTTGCAGAGAAGAATATCTTCAACTCAAGCAGGCCACAAAGATGGCGATGACAGTGTGATGTGATGATCTGCAAGATGGAAGATTAATGAGATAATTGATGAACAATGACCATCACTTGTGTTTCATAATAATCCGAATACAAAAAGAAAATCAATGAGATCCTCAAAAACATAGCAACTCTGCCTGCCCTAAAATACCTATTTCTATAAATAACACAGAGAGGTTTATCTTTGTTTTTTAATTGTTCCATTATCAGTCCCACAGGGGTAAATGTGCAATTCTCTATATTTGACCCACCCTATTGTATAGGAGCAGTGGGCATTCACCATATGGCACCCGGGGAGCTGTTAGGGGTTCAGTGTCTGCTCAAGAACACCTCAACATACTTTCTGCACGACTGAGGATTGAACCTGTAACCTTCCAATTACAAGACGACTGCTCTACCCACTGAGCTATGCTGCACCACGTTTATATGTCACAACTGGTCATAAATAATTTTAACAGCACTTAATATCTTGAGTATGACAAATATATGTAAATAAAACATTGGGAAAACTCAAGTTTACCTCTTTAGTGCATCCCTGATGGTTGGATTAGAAGAGGTTGCTGAGTGCCATGATATCAGGTATGAAAAACCACACATACTGGTGTGTTGGTTATGCCGAGTACACTAATATCAAAGATGAGTGGTGCTGAGGAGAGAAGGCACGTTAGAGTGATAGATGGTTATAAAAGCCATGGAGACAAAACAACTCCATCATTGTGCAAGGAATTGTCTTTTCTTCTTCCCAATACGTTTAAACAGGCAAAGAAGATATTCAGGTCATGAGGGACCACCTTCTCTTCCCCAAAGTGTCAAAGTTGAAGCAAATATGTAGGAGGTTGCCATTTCTGTGGGAGTCAAGAGAGTTTTGTGTGACAGAGTTTGAGGGGGTTTTCAATTATTACGCATGACTGTAGCATCAGCTCTCTCAAACCTGGTATGTACCTTTCATCTGTGCCTTTATTATATATGCTCTCTATTGTCTTATATTGGAGACATTTGTGCCCTCTTAAATATTTTGGATGCACTGTGCGTCAGTCGGCAAGTCACTTTGTTTGGTAGCCTTCCTTTTTTATTTTTCAAACTTAAGTTTTATATGGGTTACTTGTTCTTAGTTCTACATGCATTAAAATTTCTTTGCTACAAACTGCATTAATGGGGCCAAACCAAAGTACTAGTAATTTGTAATTGTCATTCATTTACCAAAAATGGCATCAAAGCAGTCTCAATCTAGCAAATGTGTAAAGATAAATCAATGCAATGCTTAGAATGAGGGAAGAGGTCAATTGTATGTCATGATTAGTCTCCACGTTGTGGGGGTGGACGCAGACTTAGATAGAGCTTGGGGGATTAAGGGAGGATGCCCATCTTGACACCCGGCAGTGGGTTTGAACTCGCTGCCTTTGGCTCGTCAGTTCTCAAAGCTCACATTCAACCACTGGGCTACTGCAGTCCCATATGCATAGAATGAGAGAAATGTGAAATTTGGAAGTGCTGTTGGGTTTGGAACCAACGGACAAATGCAACAAGAAATAAACTTGGGGCATAGACATGGCCACAAATAAGCATGAAAGAAAGACATGGCTTTCTGTTTAGGGACCACAGTGAGTGTCTCCCTTGTACTTAACCAAGGCTATCTAACACCCACATAGTTTTAAAAGTACTATAATGACCTTTCCTGCTTTGTCAATCAGAGTCCTGCATGGAAGAGGAAGAAGAAACATACAGGCAAGGGGAAAAGAGCTGGCTTGCACTTTTTACATAAACAAACAATACCAATGTCCTTTTGGATCTTGAGGCAACGTTCAGTGTGCAATTATTATTTCTATTAAATAAGATCCATCACAGGAAAATATGAGATGAAAAACCAAACATGAACTGTCAAGCATAGACTATAGAGGAGAAACTGCTGATTTCTCATGCTGTATAATTTCTCTGTGGGCCAATATCAGGTCCGACGCTTTGTGAAGATACCAGGCCAGTTCAGAATAATCAAGCAGTGATGTTTGATGTCCTGGTTTAATGGCAGTGGGTAGTGGCTCTTGGCCAGCACTTTCTCTGCCCAACAGAAGTGGTAACCCATCTAGGTTCGACCAGAGAGCCATTTTCTGTTAATATTCCCTAGACGGCCTGTGTAGCCTTAAGAAACCAGAGGAAGTTTATAATATGCTATGCTGAAACAAACAGTCGCCATGGGCATAGTGACAGAGCTGCAAAGTTCCTTAATAGGTTCTGAAAAGTTTAATGTTTCCATAAACATCTAGTCTTAGGGCTCTAATTTCTGAGTCAAAGCGGAGTGCTAGGCATTAACTCACAGGCAGTCAGTAGGAGTGGTGGGGGCTTACATCACTTATGGCCAATCAAATCAGTTCCTCTCATTCCCATAATGGATAGCGGAAGTCTAGACCAGCTACGCTCCGCTCAGGAGGAAACTGATGTCGTTTGTGAGATGCAGTCACCAAGTGCGCATACATCAGACATTAATCCTAATTCCAATGTGATGAGACAACACATAAATACGATTATATATTTGACAGGCTACTGTTTAACATGGCTTCGTTTTCAGCAGGGAACGTCATACTCTCATGTATTCTTTGAACACAGCAGGATACCTGAAATACTAGTGATCACAGATCAACTAGTCTAGGCTATTAATTATATCAGGATTAATAATTGAAATACTGAAATAGCCCACCAAGTAGGTATCCATGTATCATGACGCCAGTGATTTTTTTATGTTGGAAGACAATGCCAGATGTGAACATATTTTATTTGGTGATTAAGAATATTTAGGGGCCACGGTAGCTTGGTGGTAGAGCATGCACTTCAGGAACTGAAGAGCCAGAGGCAGCAGGTTCAAACCCACCATGAGGTGTCAAGGAAGAGCATTATTCCTTAATCCCCAAATTTCATCTAAATCCACCCCTACAACATGGGGACTAATAGTGCCAAATAAAAATGACTGGACCTCCTCTCAAGGCACTCGTTGGTTAAGTTGTTAATTAAAATGACCAACTCTGAGTCTGATTTACACATTGACAATTAAATGTTACATTTATTGTATTATTACTGTAACAAAGGGATTCACTTAAACATATTTTACATGGATAGATAACCCACTATGATGCAAGTTTCATGAGCCTCAATCTGCCTGTTTCAATTCTGCCTCCGTCTGACCCCAGGTGGGTAACATTACCAATTACAGCTTTAAGTATGACTTTAAATACAAAACTTGTACTAGTAATTATTTTCACATCACGGTATTGATACTTTTACTTAACTAGAGGCTCTGAGTACTTATTCCACCGCGGTTCAGACTAACGTCAAAACATATCTCTCTGACGGCAAAACTAATCCTTAATGTCTCACTGCTAACGAATGAGGACCGGTCTTAGCTAACATTAGACGACATTTGATTGAAATACCAACCCATAGACACACATTAGCGTTCATACATAGACACTCACCACATTCTAATTCATGAATTGTGAAGGTAATAAAGTAAGGTGTGTTAAATTAGCTAGATACTCACGTTAGCCTACAGTGTTGTTTTTTGTGTGTGGATGGAGCGGGAACCAGGATCTGGGCCAGCCTGATTGGAGTGATGCAGACAAGCAGACCTAACGTCAAAGTTAAGAAATGGTATGGTCGAATTTAGAGGTGTCTAAAATCCTATTACAAGATTATTCCAAGCATGGATAGTAGATACATATTGTAGCGTTTACCATCACAGGTATGAAGGAGGATAAATGTTTCGGATGTATGTTGTTTTTAACCTTTTTTTGGGGGGGGGATACTTTGATTAAAGGGGTCTGACCCCCTATCCTCACGTATTTCAAATAATAATAAAAGAAGAACACTAGTAGTGATAATATATATGGACAGTATAGATTAATGAATATATAGAACGTAAATACGCCAGATTTAGCTACCAGGGTGATGTTCCTCTGTTGACCGAAGCAATGGCGACATGTCCCATGTCGTTTCCCCGCCTTTCGCCCAATGAATGCTGGGAAAGGCTTCAGCCTTGACTATGACCAGATTTCGGATTAGCGGTTGACAATCGACGGATGGAATAAATGAATGTCTCAAGCAATTAGAGGTTCCCTATCTTGCTCAAGGACACCCCGAGACACACATTCAAGAAACCAGGGATAGAACGACCAATCTTCCGATTACAAGACGACCTACGCCACCTCCTGAGCTCCCCTAGAGGCATGGCAGCGTGATACGGCATGTGTTGTATCAGGATGACTGAGGCGAACTGTTACCCAAAATCCTCCATCGCCATTTGGTTCTTTCTACAAGGGTAATGACGCACGTCAACTGTTTTATGTTGGAAGACCATGCTGCACATAGGATGGTAATCATTTGTTAAATTATCAATGAACCAAGCCGATATAATTTACACACAATTAATGCGTAATATGGGTTAATTTAGCAGCGAGTTGAACCGCCCAATCTGATGATGACGAACATGACATCAACTGCACCCCGTAACCGTTTTGCAGGAAGTGACGTCGTGGCAATTCCGGAAATTGGCAAACGAGCCCAGTCAAGAGAGAGAGGGGAGCTTTAAAAAGATATTGCTCTTTCATTGTTTCTCATGGAGTTATTTCAAATAAAGTTATTTACTTGAATTTGAGGAAAAACTGAGGATATTATTTTGGATTATTGAGTATTGGAGCTGGTGGGGCAGGAAATGTCAAGTAGTAACTTCCCCCTGCTGCTTTTTGAACAAATAATATTTGTTGGATTATTTATTGCGAATATTTTTTCTGAATTATGTTAAAAAATAAAGACTTGAATTCAATTGAGGGTGGAAAGCACCTTGTTCCCAACGAAATTGTCAGTATGTGTAAATCGGCGCTTTGGCCCCACCTTGCACCGTCCGGAAACTGGAGCTCCACATCTTACTTAAACACACGTAGACCATCCAGCCACCAAGAGGCTTCTGCATTAAGTAATCCTGATCCTGTCCTTGGACAGACCCGTGGCCGTCGAAAATAGAAAGGCTGTGTCGTAAAAGAGCTTGCCAGAATAATCAGAGGGAGCCTGGTTTCACAAGCAGTGCCCTTCCCCTTTATAAACACGTTGGGAGCACTCGATTTATAGATGTGTTACAGTCACGGTCACTGTCCCTTTCAGGTCATTTGGACATTCATATAAATCTGCTCATCCTCGTATGAACTGCTGATGAGATTTTCTTGTAATGTCCCGTGAAGAAATACTTATTTATCGGCGGTGATGTTTTTTATGGGTAAAGAAATGGACTCTGACGCCACCCACTTCGGTTTGAATATCACAAACAAATCTGCTTGTGAACAACAAAGTCAGATGTGGGACTGACCACCGTCATAAATCAAATTTACCTATGAGATTCACACGTTGACACCATAATAGATTCTGACCAAAAGCTCCTTCAACCTTACTTTGAAATTAAAAATATTGCTGAATAATGATTAATTGCATCAATTATTAATCGATTATACTTGTTCACATACGTATAAACGTGAAACTTCTTTATTGACTTAAATGACTAACTTACCTCATGGTGGCCCAGTGATCAGCACTACTATCCCACAGCAAGAAGGCCGTGGGTTCGAATCCCACCTCATATCCTCTCTGTGTGGAGTTTACATGCTCTCCCCATGTGTGTGGGGTTCCTCCCACCATCGAAAAGATATGCATGTTAGGATTAATAGTCCTGCCTGTGTCCCTGAGCAAGACAATAGGAAAATAACTGGAGTTGATCCCCCGGCACTGCAGCTGCTATACAATAGGATAGGTTAAATGCTGAGAAAACCTTTCTTTTTGTAAGGATACAATCCATTGTAAGAACAGAATAACAAAATGAAGTGGCTTTCTTCTCATTCTAAAGTAACGTGAGTGACCATATCCTATGCACTGTTGCACTGTCATTCCGAGGTGAAAAAAGCATGGCTGGTTCAGTCAATAAGCTGGTTGAAATGTGACAATCTGGGGAATGTAGTTTGTGTATCTGTCATTGAGGTTGGGGGTGCGGGCCTAATCAAATCAAGTCATTTATATTTGCATAGCCCATTACCACAAATTACAACTTTGCCTCAGTGTGCTTCACACTAACACAACATCCTGTCCTCAGACCATCACATCAGATAAGGAACTACTCCCTTTAAAAAAGAAATGAACAGGGAGAAAAAATCGGACCAGACATCAGGGAGGGTAACAGAGGAGGGATGTCTGTCCCAAGATGGACAGATGTGCAATAGATGTTATGTATACAGAATAAAACACAATTTACCATGTACAACACTGAGAAGAATTATTATGGAATTATAGGATAAAACATAATATAACCATAATAATGATAACAATTATAATAGTAATAAAGTACTTACATATTACATCACCAAATCAGATGGGATTAGAAATTAGTGGCCACCTCAAATTCAATCTCCCAGCGAGATAACTGGATTTCTTTTTCCTTTCGAAATGGCAAATGCTAATTTATGACCATAACGTCACCATCATTTCCCCCTACTAATGACTTAGGAACTGGAAATGATTTAATTGTGTGTTCAATCGCACTTGAAGGCACTATTGGTCAAGCTTCTCCTTCAGGACGTAACACACAATTGATGTGAGACAATCATACACAATCTGTTCCCGTGTCCCACAGGTTCAGCGTGCTGTTACCAAGCTGGAGAAATCCAATTAAAGCTGTCAACAGTGTATAGGGACGGTGGTAAATAAAAGGAGAGAGTGATTGCCGCCTACAGAAAGTCTGCTAACTCAGAAGTGGATGACATGTCTTCTTGAGAGAGTAGCGGCCACTGAAATCACATCCTTTTGTTGAATTGATGCCATTTCACATGAGTGTCTTTTGCAATTCAGACTGCCTTCAATGACGACGTGTGCCTGAACTGTCCAGGCCACACAGAATGGACGACCTGGGGTTTGAACCCAGGACCTCCTTGCTGTGAGGTAACAGCACTCTCCACTGTGTCACTGTTGTGCCGCTCCAATTTGTCCTCACAAAGATGTTGAGGAAAATACATCCGGCCTTAATCCCCCACGCTCAGTAAATGTGAGGCACACAATGTAAAGTGCTTTGAGTGGTCGCTGGACTTGAAAAACGCTAAATGAAAATGAGACCATTCACCATTTACGAGTACCCCTCTTACACACAAACACACAGTGTGTGCACCCTATTGCGCAAATAGCCTCTACACCTGCTCGTGAACCAAAATTGCCAAAAGGTGTCATGTGGCTGCCGTTCAACATCTCAAGCATGCAGACGTGGTCAAGAGGCTTAGCCATTGTTCAAATGAGGACAATTTGTAGTTTTCACAACATAGCACAGTGTCTGGAGTTCAAAGTGGATGGCGTGAAAAACAAAACACACCCAGCGTGTGGTGGCAGTTCTGTGGGTGGAAACACCTGGTTAACAAGAGAGGTCAGGGGAGAACGGCCAGACTTGTTAGCACTGACAGGAAGGCCACAGACACCCAAATAACCTCACTTTGCCACAGACGGGCATCTCTGACTGTACAGTGTGTTAAACCTCGGGGCACATGAGCCACAACAGCAGACGCCCAGGCCGGATTCCTCTTCAGTCAGTTAACGGCAGGAAGATGATGCTACAGCGGCCACAACTTCACCAAAATGGGATACGTAAAGATGGAAGAAATGTACCCTGGTCTTAGAAATCTCATTCTCTGCGGTGACATGCGGACGGTAGGGTCAGAATTTGGCGTAAACACCATCAATAAATGAATCCATCCTGCATGGTGTCAACATTATAGGCTGCTAATGGCGGTGTAAAGGCGAGGGGGATGTTTTCCAGGCACACGTAATGTCTCTTGATACCAACTGGGCGTTATTTGAATCCTAACTGAGCATTGTTGCTGACCATGTGTGTCCTTTTACAGCCAACGTCTGCCTGTCTTCTGACGGCTTCTTCAGGCCAGATAATCCACCATGTCCTGAAGCATGAAACACCTCAGCTGGGTCTACAAACATCACAGTGACTTCAGGGTTTTCCAGCGGCCCGCACAGCCCACAGATCTCAATCCAGTCGAGCAGTTTGGGTTGAGGATGAACTGCTGGCTCGCAGTGTGAGCGTTAGGTTGATACATCTGCAGGCCTTGCATGATGGCACCGAGGCAGCATGGTTCAAAATCCCCATGGCACTCCCTAAGCACACTGTTGACCCCATGCTGTAAAGAATTCAGGCAGTTCTGGAGGCAAACGGGGGTCCTTCCTGGGTGCTAGATAGGTGTGCCTAATAAACATGGCCACTGAGGATGTTAAAATAAGTATGAGAGGGCTTCAACAGGACTTCCTCCTCTCTGCAAATCATGAACGAGGCTCACCAGATCTGGCTTAAGCCACACCAACTGCTCCGATATATCAGATCCTGGGGTGTGTGCATTTAGAGGTGCTGGGCACGTACTTTGCTGTGAACACTGCATCGAGTACATCCTGACCCAAAGCCTTTTCAGCACATGGACACATTGTCCCTGTATTCACTCCCTCTGTTATGGGTTATTTCAGGTTTTACCCATGATGAGTCAGCAGATCACTGGGTTTTGAGCCACATCTGCAGTCCATCAAAGCGATCACGTAAGTCCCACACACAGAACATGTTCTCGGTTTTTTTCGGCTTCGTCTCAGAGGAGCCCAACTCGACAAAGCTTTCCTTGCTGTGGCAAAGAGACACCAGAGAGAGAATCCTCTAGGATTACAGACATATGACTTGACCTCCCAGACTGACTCCAGAAAAAGATCCTAATGTATTTATCAAAATATATCCCCATGACAAGTATCAGGTTGATTTGGCCTGGCTGTAGTTCTCCATGGTCCTGTGCAAGCCTTTCACAATCCAACTGTGAAAGCTCTGAACAGCAGAATCGACATTTTCCCACCGAGCATTTTCTACTTTCAGCTCAAGTTAATTGTTTCCCTTTCAACGGATACACTCTATGGAGATCTAGCATTTTCCGCTTGTGTGCTGGATTACATGATCATATTCTATTTCAGTGTGGCTCAAGAAATTATTCATTCCGTTTCAAGTATTAAATATATTGACACTAAATTTGCTTCATTGGAGAGAAGAACCCGGTTTGAACAGGCTGAACTAGGATCCACATAACATTGATTTTCTCATTTTCACTTTCAGTCATATCTAGTCAATGCGATTTCTATTTTCTCCCGTCAAAGCCTTACTTTGTCTCATTAGATGCAGTCTGCAGGAAGCTGAACATTGGGAGGGTGCATCACTGCTCCAGCACATACTCAAGCAGTGCTGAAATATTGCACTCAATTATTTCATCACCATATTTGCCTAAACCCACAGAGGGTCATCATGACGTCGTGTACTGAACTGCTAGCATGTTAGAGACAGACAGTGTTGTGTGCATTGCACCTTAGGAACGTGAAAACATGTAAAGCACTTTGAATGGTTGCTAGACTAGAAAAGCACTATATTAAAAGAAGTACATTTACCATATTTTGCTGCAGTCAAAGGACATTTAAGGAGGAAGCTGTGTCCAAGCTGTGATTATTTTATCTTTTTTATAAGGTGGCATAGCTCGGCAGGTAGGATGGTCTTTGAATAATTGGAGGATTGGTGGTTTGATCCCAGGCCCCTGCATACAGCGTGTTGAAGTGTCCCAACACTGAACCCCTCACTGCTTCTATATTGTTGGATGGATTAAATGCAGAGGACAACTTTTATCGTATGTGCAGTGACCAATGCATGAAGCTTCTTCTTCTTCTTCTTCTTCTTCTTCTAAGTACAAGTCGAGAAAGCTATAGCATGTTTACAAGAGGAGGAAAAGGTTTCCAATGCTCACTTGTGCCCAAGCATAAATTCAGTGATTTCTTCCCCTCCCCTTAACCCATTTCATCTCCTCAGTCTACCTCCTCTTTATTGTGTACATCCATCAAGAACCCCAAATTATATTTTCATTTCCTCGCATATTTAATAGAGACCGACAAGGTTCTTTTGGCTTCAGTCTAGCTGTAAGCAAGCGGAAAATGTTAAGAGCCCTCGCTCAAAAGCCTCAAAAATGTAGAGAATCTAGGGTTTGTTTTTTTCTCTAGAATAGCTCTGTGGGCTGGAGCCCGTGGAAAATGCTGGTGCATCTGGTTTAGAAATGTTGGTGATCTCACTGATTGGCATTCTAAATAGCCATTAATGACACCATTGATGGAGTCCACTGTGACCCTAATATCTAAAATCTTATCATAGTGTAATTTCGCAGCTTTTATGCATAACTGTGAACAGGTGTGATCGGTTTCTGTTTGGTACCCCTCAGCTCGGTCTGGAACCACTTCCAGACCTGGTGATCACATGAAAGTAAGGACGTCCTATCAAAAGTTTGACTAAACACATGATGAGCAATGTTCCTGGGAACTGAACTACAGCTGCACCCAAGCTATGGTGGCCAGTTTGTCAGTGGTTTGAGACTCATTTTAGCATGTGGCAAACAATTTGCTCAAAAAGGTTTTTCAATTTGGTCCGCTAGAGATTTCCCCGAGGGAATGACTTGAGAAGTATTTTCATATATCTGCCAATAATTATCTGCTCAAGAGAATTCAGCGCTTAAACCAAATTAGAGCAGATTACTCTTTCCTCCTGTCATTGCAGCTTTTCACTAAACTGTATTGCTCCGATAACCACGACAGAATGACATCTAGTTGAATTACTGTCTCACTTGAATGCCATCTATGTAGAAACAAGAAAACAAGCTGTGTTTTTGATAATATAGCTAACCTGACTCTTGATTTTCAGACCAAAACAGACATCCATCAATCCATCCAGTGGGCAGCATAGCTCAGGAGGTAGGCCGCTCATCTAGTGGTTGGAAGACGGGTGGTTTGATCCCCAGTTCCTTCAGGAAGCATGTTGAAGTGTCCTTGAGCAAGACATTGAACCCCTAATTAGTAGGGACAACAAATGAAAATGAGCCTGGTGGCTAAATAATAACAATAGATTCCCCTGTCAGTCCCACAAGGGGAATTTTGAGTTCTCTGCATTTTAATCCATCCTATTGTATAGGAGCAGTGAGCTGCCAACACATGGCGCTCGGGGAGCAGTTAGAGGTTGAGTGTCTTGCTCTAGCTTTCTGTAGGACCAGGGATTGAACCTCCAACCTTCCAATTGCCAGACGCCACTCTACCCACTGAGCGATGCCACCCCATTCCAAATGTGGAATATCTACATTCTAAATGTTCATTACTATGGACTGTCCCTATAAAGGATACCACCATCATCATTATAATTACAATAATAATAATCATTATTATTATCCATCATTCCATCCATCATCAACTGTTTATCCAAAGTTGAGTTGATGAGTCATGCTGGAGCCCATCCCAGAGCTCATTGGGTAAAAAGCAGGGAAACACCCTGGACAGGCTGCCATTCCATCACAGGGCTTAAGCAGAAAGACATTTGTTGTCTTGCTCAAGGACACTTTTACAACCTTACTGAAGGAACTAGAGATTAAACCACCACTCACTGCAAAATCCCTAAAGGCTGACATCACCATTGGGTTCAAACCAATTAGCTTGATCTTTGTGTAAATGGACTTGTTCTTATATATCACTTTTCTAGTCGGACGACCACTCAAACCACTTTGCAATGAATGCATCATATTTACTGAGCAAGCAATGGTTTGCAAATCCACAATGCCTGATTCCCAGGCGTACGCTCTACCCGCTGAGCCACCGTATCAATTTCATGAATTTGTTGTGGTATCTCTTGGCTAACATTCGTACGTTATTCACAATACTTCCCAAAACCGCCTGTTGAACCCCACCATTGATTTGTCTTGAATTACTGTGTCTTGATCAAATCAACATCAACAAGTAAGACTTAATGTTCATTTACCTGAAAGACTTTATTCTTTCTGCTGAGGACTATTTGTATTGTTGATGAACACGGACATCTAAAGCTCTTAAACAATAGCGCCCCCTGTTGAGGGTTGGTAGTGTTTAAGATCTTTGAGGCCAGCTTGGACAACCCTTGTGACATGGAAGTACAATAGTCCCATTACCAGTCCGGGTTCGGCTGAAATTATGGAAGACAATGGTCTTCTTTCAAGATTCAATTTAATAACAATAAATACATAACTATATACACATTTCATCCACTAAATAGATATGTACTAGCATATCTATTTACACTCAATGAGACTAAAAAAAGTATCCTTTCTTACAATTCAGCCATATCCAATATGCATTTGGAATTCAGCTACTCCTATACATTCAGTTTTCAACTGTGATTGTCATATCCACTTTCGTTGCAATGCACTGGGCTTGTAGCAAAAATACAGTGATTCTTTCAAAAGCAATGAATTATGTATTTGACACTCCATATTCATAGAGATGATCCAGAGTGTACATACAGGTACCAACTTGCCTGCTCCGTTTTCAATTTGCATATAAATTTCCCTTGTAAGATAAAAGACCATTATACAACAACTACACACAATGAAAGCCCAACTCAAGGCTGCATGTCTAAAACTCATAATGCTATGAGCTGCGACACCAAAAGGAGTTTGATTGGTGTGCATTATCCTTCATTTGCTTCCATAATGAGATGGTGATCCGTGATGAAGCAGCTGATGCGTTTCCTAAGCTCCAAGCTAATTTGCTTCCTCCATTTTAGACCTGCTCCTGGAGGCTTTGAGTTTGGGGGTTTGGGAAACCTCGGGTTCAGGGGAACCAGGTGGATCAGTGGGTGGGCTGGGTGCACTGTTAATATCAGGCTCTGGTTCAAGGGGCATGGAGGGAGGTTTGGTGGCACCTATGAGAAACAAAAGTATTTGATTTGGAATATTTACGGTACATTGGCTATTAACACTAGGCTACTCTATAGCTGAAAGAAAATATCACCCTGTCAGCTGTGATAAAACCTTTTTGAAAAGGAATTACATTGTGAGTTCAAGCACAAACGATACTCTAGCTAGAGCACAATTGGGAGTAAAATCTAAGGCCTCAAGGTAGCCTGCTAGATTGATGTCACAACTCAAACTAATGTTGGGGGGTGGGGTGGAGGGTAGTTGAGCATTTTTCTGAGACTGAGGATATAAAAGGCATTTTTTTCCAAGTGCAATATCATACACGCCTTTTGTTCTACATTACATTGTGGTAGATGACATTACACACACTGTGAGAGGTACTTCATGAGGTTTTTTACAGAATCTTTAGAAGTGTGATGAATCTATGCTCCTGTTATAAACTAAAAGAGAGGAAGGTTCATAGGTTCATCATAATGTATGACAAAGCAATGAACACGGTAGTTACAACATCATCCAGTCCCAGAGGCTTCTGGGCTAATGATATTGACTCTGAGATAAAGACAGCATAGCCTTTAGAAAAACACTATATCTCTATAATAAGATAATTATCCACTGCATATTGATAACGGTTCTATGTTTGTGCTGTGTATTAAGTTGTGTACTCACAGCTGCTTCCAGAGGATGTGGAAAGTCTGCAAGCAGCTGGCCAGGGTGCAGCTGTTTCAAAGTATGTGCTAAATAGAGCACTTCAATGAACTGTGTTAAAATTATTGTACAGCTACGTGCAAGGGATGTAAGGCAAAATGCTGCCCACAGGATCTTGGGAAGCAATGTCCTCATCATCACTGCATGACAATTATAGTAGAATAGCTTGGAATTCAATGTTCTCTCATGCATAATTTTTTCAGGAACTCTGAATTTTCTTTTGATGCTTCATAGAGAGTTTATCACCTAGAGAACAGCTTGTTTTTCACATTTGATTTTGCTGTAAACCAAAAAGACTAACAATGTCAAGTTAATCTCCTGTTGGGCAGTAACGTACATAAGAGGTGAATATGAGAGAAAAGGGGAGTTTATTCAGTGCTGTAACAGATATAAAATAGTGGTTCCACAGTGAAGGATATTAAAATGAAGGAATGGAAAGAGGTGAAAGCTGGGCAATGTTTGATGTGAAGCATATCTAACTTTCATCTGCTGGCATGGCTCAGGGCAATGTGGATATGATAGCAAAAGTTCACCCGGCTTGCCCAGTTTGCCTTTAACCTGCTTGATCCTTATTGGATATGTGCATACATGTCCAGCTCTATTTTTTGGCCTAGCTGGTTCACTTGTCCTCATGTATTTAGAAACTACAAACAGTAACCCTGAAATTCATACCAAACACCCACAAACATGTTTTTCTAAAGTAATATAACTATAGAATGTTCCTAGTAAGTCTCAGGTGGGTATACCTGTTTGTAGCTCAATGTTCTTGCTGTAGCTGGCAGCAGAAGACATGGCTTGGCCAAGGGCCTGGTTGGTACCAAGGGGACCACCAGGGGATTTGGTGGTGACAGCTAAGAGGGGTTTTGACTTGGATTCCCGGGCTGGTTTAGTCCATACAAGACTCTCTGTCACTTGCAGGGCAGCCCCCATCCTCTGAGCCATATCAATCAGCTGTAAGTGACAAACAGAGGTAGGAATAGGAAAAAAAGACTCATAGAATATGAAACACTAAAGGCACCATTCATCACAACAGAGTATGAAAATTAAAATCAACGGATTTAGTTTGATATGGATTGAAAAATTGGGAAGCTAGCATCAGAAATACTCAGATCTGAAATTACCTCAGGATCAAACTCAATATTACTGCTGCTGTCTCTCAGCAGGTTGACTCGCCTCTCCATTTCATGGTACTGATCAAGGGCTCCCTTCTTGTCTCCATGATTGTAGAGCAGGACAGCAAAGTTCAGGTTGACCAGAGGGTTTGTCCTGTGGGAGGAGAATATACATTTTAATGCAGATTTGCACTCTGATTATAACCCTCTCAAAATAAATCCATTGTAAAGAGGGAAACACTCACTTGTCCAGAGCCACAGCTTGTTCATATGATCTTGTGGCATTCTCTATATCATCCAGGTTAGTCAGGGCCACTAGTGACAACAGGCCAAAGACGATTATTAAGAAAAATAATATGTTTTAATTAATCCCAGGAATGGATATGTTAATAAGTAATGAAAGTAGTTAAAATGAAATATGTGCGGTGATTATATTTATGTTAAACATTGCCATTGATAGCATTTTCCTTTTTGAGTCCAGTGCAGCAAAGGCAAGCTAAAAGCATGATGTACAGAGATGAAGACACCTGCAATCTCATAGAAGCAAGCTAATAAATTGTTTCTTAAAGCTTAATTGTGTTCTGGTTGTTCGGTTTCAATGGGTTCCCAACTAAGTACCTGCCAACAACATGTAGAGCTCCCCCATGCGGGGATTTAGGTTGATAGCGGCACTGAGGAAATGGAAGGCAGAGGCATGCTGCTGCATGGTCAGGTGTACCAGGCCCAAGTTATACAACACTTTCCAGTCAAAGGGAGACAAATAGTGGGCCCTCTTCAGGCAGCTGATGGCCTGTGAGATGAATGTCAATGAGAGAAAGAAAATCAACAAATAACAGGTCTGCTGGTCAGGTAGGTTGTGATACGTCCAAACAAAGAGAATACAGCCTGAAGGCAGTTGAAGTGCAGAATTTCTTCATTTATATACTAATGATTCTATTAGGCTATTGATTCCAGACCACACACATTCTGATAATAAAATGCAAGCTATTGCATGCAAACTATTTCCGCTTCATAAACAACGAGCCCCATGGTTCTGCTGTATATATTTGTTTAGACTATAAGAACTTGAGCCCTCTTGGTGGCGTTTCGGATAAACAGGTGAGCGAAAATTTCTAATCAGGCAAAAGTCACAAGAAATGGGCATTTGTGATAATGCAAACCCATTTGATGCAATACAGAAATGTATTACAATTTTAAAATAAGAACATTAGCTCTATTAATTCCTAAACTAAGAGATTCATTCACAGGACTACTCACAGCCACATATTTCTTTTTGCCAAAGAAGCACATGCCAATGTTGTTCCAGAGAGGGGGGCTCTCAGGCACAGCACAAGCTGCCACACGATACTTGCTCATTGCCACATCAAAGTCACCATGGGTCTGCATCATACTGCCTGCAGCTAGAATAGCCTGGGAATAAACAGTATTTATACAGATAATAGAGGAAGAAGCTCCATTTGAAACTTCACATGATAAAAGACAGATAGCACCACCTCAGGATGACAGCATTCTTCCCAGAAAACAAATGCACCGTCTCCAATTGGCTGGGCAGAGAAACACATGTTAAGAATAGGAGATTGCTTGTATGAGTACCCACTTACCGTATAGTTGTTAGGGTCATAAGTAAGGGCATTCCCAAGGTGTTCAAATGCTTTTTGGTATTTCCCAAGCTGAGTAAAAGAAGCATTGACAAACATATACTCCTTTTAGAATGTTAAACTCAATTCCAAACCTTCAGCTAAAGCTACAATCCTGAAGATCTACATGCAAATGTCTTTTGATACTCTCTATTACCGGCAGAGGAAAATATGTCAGCAACAACAGCTAATCCATGAATATCAACATTATAAATGCTTTTGCAGTTTGACACAGGAGCACTAGTGATTCTTGATTCGTTTTAAACGCGGATTTGAAGTCCATCTATATAGATCCCCAATGCAATTACCAGTATCACTATAGATGTCATTATGCTTTTAAAAAAGTAGTGATCTTCAGTCTTACAGCTTTAAGAAAACCTCTGAAGCTGATGTTAGGCTGATGACTGATGGATAGAGTCTAAAGTTATTTTCTCTGAGGAGGTTTAACAAAGATAATCTCACCTGGAGAAACAACAGGCCAAGTGTAGTCAGCAGATCAGTATTTTCTGGAGAGAACCTGAAGTCAAGTAAATTTGACTAGTATAGCCCATTATCACAAATTACAAATTTGCCCAAGCAGGCTTTACAATAACACAACACAGAATAGTTAGAATATACACTATAAACATAGAATAGTTCTGAAATTGGTGACCTCCTACAGCATTCCCGCAACACCAACATCACACAACTCAACCTCTTATCAGAGCACCATGCACCACGCCCACCATGAGTTAGTAAACTATCAGCAGCCATGCCCAGGAAGCAAGGTGAGATCACTTGACTAAATGCTTGGATAATGCTAGGATACTTGGGTTGTAAAGTTCAAAAGTGTGTTTTCCTTGGTTCTCCAAATATGTGGTTACTCCCCGGGCGCTGCAGCTGGCCAAAGAGTAAGCAGACCTTGAATAAAAACTGCTACTTCATCTCTGTGTGTACTCTAAGTCTCAGGGAGATAACTGTGATTCTGGAAATCTGCTGATTGTTCAATCCCGGTTTGATTCAGCATAAATGTGGGGTGTTAATTGTGACCCTTGGGGGGGATGAGCTGGCTCAGAGACAAAACTACAGGGAAGAAAGGACCAGAAAGATTTCCAAAGAAACATAGGGGGTTAAAATAAAACTTGCAGTGATTCATCTCATTAAAAGCAAAACTAGTGTTAGGGCACTTGATTAATTCATTTACCCCCAACAGGAGGTAAAGATAATGGGCCCAATTCGAGACAGTGACTATCATTTCCACATTTCCACCACTACTTGATGGTTAAAATGCTCAACACAGGATTAGCACAAGAAATGCACGAAAATAGAAATTTTGCAACTTGAATGGGGCCTTGAGTTGCATATGGGGGTGCGGGAACTTTCCGTGAGTAAAGGAGAAAACAAGTGCGGATAACTCAAAAGCGTTAAATAAAATTCAAAATAGAACTGTTGCTTCTTTTTCGACTCAACCCCTCTTTAGTATACACAGGTTTTGGTGGATGTTTGTACATTTTGCTGCATAGCCTGGGTTAGCAGCAGCAAAGATTGAGCGGCATAGCTCAGGAGGTAGGACGTTGTCTAAAAATCGGAAGATTGGTGGTTCAAGCCCCAACCCCTGCAGAAAGAGAGTTTAAATGTCCTTGAGCAAGACACTTGCTGCGACTGCTCACAGCTCCTATACTATGGGTTAAATACAGTGAACAAATTTTGTTGTATGTACAATGACAAAGCTTCTAAGCTTCTAAAAAAAGAGTCAGACGTAAAACAGTGCAGTCTAAGAACTCTATCACGAAAATAATTGGCACGCATACAATTGTGTAATTTACCATTTGAAAATTGCCTAATGCCTTGAGCATGGATTAACGATGGAAAAATGCTCTCTGATAAACACTTCCAACTGCAATACATTGAAATTCCATATCTTTTAGGTAATGCAATAAAAAATGTTGAGAAACTATCCTCCACAGACACTGCCATCTCTAGACTGTGTGGCTAAATTACCCAGGCAACCAGTTTCTCATTGTCGCTTTTGCACGTAAGAAATTCTTTCACATGCACTTTAAACATTGTTAACTATCAAATTCAACTTACTCCACTGCACTTTTGTACACCTCAATGGCTTTGTCGGTCTCCCCAGCCAGTAAATGAACCTTCCCCAGTGTCATGAAAGCCCTGTCGTGCTTGTTCAATCTCAGCGCCATGTTTAGATGCTCCTCAGCCTGAAAGAGACAGAGAGGGTCTATGATCCAATCATCAGGGAATGAGTGCACAAATAGTGTGCGTATTGTTGGTGGCATACTCACACTTTTGAAGTCTTTTATGAAGGAGTAACACACACCTAGATTATGGTTAATTTCCTGAGGTAAAAAAGGCAGAATCATACATAGAGTATAGGTACATGCCAAACTTCATTA
The DNA here is from genome assembly GCA_900302585.1 of Regalecus glesne. Classification (NCBI taxonomy): domain Eukaryota; kingdom Metazoa; phylum Chordata; class Actinopteri; order Lampriformes; family Regalecidae; genus Regalecus; species Regalecus glesne. The sequence continues at coordinate 4,809 of OMLC01065973.1, read as the reverse complement.
GTGCTGCATTAAAGATGGGCGAACTCTGATTTATACCTCTTTAATTAATTCATAACATCATGGTTTGACAGCACTTTTCATCTTGCACTCTTCATATTCAACACTTTTAATTTCGCCCTCTTCATATTCAACACTTTTCATCTTGCCCACTACATATTCAACACTTTCAATCTTGCCTGCTTCATACTCAAAACTCCACAGGGTGGCCACAAAGCGTTATGCGAGCAGCAAGAATATTGTGAAAAGGCTGCAAATTTCCACATCACGAGTAACCTATCCTGTCCGGGTAGTTGAGCACCTAATGTAATAATAATGGTGACTCACAGTAACTTCTGGGTACAGACATAGCCTCTAATCTGTCTGAATAACCTTGACTTTGTTCTGAGAGACTGTGTAAAGGTGTGCGAGCTATGTTGACAATAATACTGTGGGACACCACAAACTGCGTGGCTATAGACAGAAGGTATCTTATGTGTGGGAGAAGTTTTGTTCAAGGAGGATAGCCTGGCAAAAACAGGCTGCAAGTAAAAGGGATATCCCAGGAGAATAGTTTGAATTTTACGAAGCTCACAAACCTTTGACATGGGTGTTTGGAAAATGTTATTTTTCTTTGTTAATAAGCAAGTGGGAAAAGGCCTTTTAATAGTGTTGTGCATTCTAAATGAAGCCAGAAGAGGAAGGTACCAGGAGAGAATGTCAGGTGCCTCTTTTCTTTAAGGAATACTTTCATAAAACAAGAACAGTTTTCATTTACCCAGTCCTTCTCATTGAGTCTTGCGGCTTCATGATAGACTTCAATTGCTGCCTTATGCTTCCCAAGCAGAAAACTGAAAAAGCATTAAACAACAAATAATCAGATTTAATTTTTGACAATTAATCAACTTATACACTGCTTGCTGAATATTTGGTAATATTTGGTAAAATCTTGTGTTGCAGTAAAAAAGTCACGGGTGGTGGCACATGGAATCAGTTTGCTCTTTAGTATTCAAGTTCCTTCAGCCTATTGATCAACTCTATTGCTTTCATTAGCACTGTGCTTTTCCCTCACTTGGATCTTTGCTTCTTTGTTGAACAGGGGTTGCTGTGCCCCTGAACTCTGAATGCAGCATACTCACAGTGATCTCGCCACTTGCTTGAGATTGTCAGCACTAGTGGGATTGAGAATAGCACAGCTCTGGAACAGCTCCAAGGATTGCTGGATCTTCCCCTCCAGTCGCAAGATTAGTGCTGTGGCAAAGAAAAATAGAGAAAAAAAGGATCTGTATCGAGAAGAGACAAACAAACACATTAAAAATCGAAGGCACAGGAAGACTCCACTGAGCAATTTGTGGATGCGTGAAGAAGCTGGAGTGTTGAGTTTCAGAGCTGTTTTCTTTTGGTACATTGTAAACACCAAATTCGTGAATCAGAATCCGTGTATTGGCCATGTAGCTTTTCACTACATGGAATCTGACTTCGGTTTCATGTCACTCACAGGTACTTCGAATGACAACAGAACAACAATCTTCAGATATGTATGCAAGGACCGACTATATAAAGGGAAAAATAATAAAATAGTAAAACATAATGGAGCAAAGAATGTATCAGAAATATTGAAATAAAGGTTAGGAGATTACTTATATGAGAAATTATGATTGTACCCAAAGCTTACCTTGAACATATATGGCATATTCACACATCCCATTGGTCTCTTGTAGCTGGTCTTTGATGATTGCCTTGGTTAACACAGGATAGAAACATAAGTCCTATAACCTCAAACATCATGTCAGATCCAAAATATTTGGAATATGAATAATCCAAAAATAGATATGCTAATAAACCAGTTGACTTATGTTGCAGATCTACTGCCCTGCAAAATAGTAATTTGAAATTGAAACACTTTCTATACAGCTTACAATTCAAACTAAGTCAGACCACAGCTGTATCTATGGAAGTAGATATTTTGATCATATTCAGAAAAAACACTGTACTTTCTCTCCACCTGAATGTTAATATCTTAAAGATAAGGGTTACATCTCAAACTTTGACAAATTAGGTCTCCTAAAACAAAAGAAAGAGGAGGATGCTGGTAGCCCATTTTGTACATTTTATTTCATTCTAAGTAGATAACTCCTGTATGTATTTGACATGTTCATAAGATACTGTACTCTTATTACCGCAGTAGCTCAGTGGTAGAGCGCATGCTCTGGGAACTGATGAGCCAGAGGCGGCTGGTTCGAACCCAATGTGGGCCATCAGAAAGGGCATCCAGGCTTAATCCCCCAAACGCCATCTAAATCCGTGTCCACCCCTACAACATGGGGACTAATGTGACACGTAAAACGGATCTCACTGTATCCTTAATATCAATTATAATAGAGGGAACCGGGGAAATTGAACCCTAGGTAAAGCACAGGGGATCAAATCACTAGGTAAGAGAAGGAATACCTCACCTTGCAGGTTTCATAGTCTTTGCGGATGTAATGCAGATGGATCAGCCAGTTCCTCCTCTCCAAGATGGGAAGCTCTGGGGCTAGGGTGAAATGGACATCCAGTGAAATTGTTGCAAAATTTGCAGTTAGTCTCACTTCAGATATACTTTTAAGAATGTTTCTTTCATTTGATTGCTGAAAATGTAATCCCATTGAGCACCCATATTTTACAGTCAAGTTTTTGATCTGTAGTGATCACAAATGTAGCATTTCTACCAAAGTTGGCATGCTTAATTTAAATCAATTCATGAGGCAAACCATAAATGTTAGCTTATTGGTAAATTGTTAATGACAAACTGGGACTTTTTCTACATCTTTTCCAATGCAGATTAAGGTATTCGACTTGTTACCCAGGCAAACATGTCTATAGGAAGGCAGATAGTAGAGAAACACAGCCATGGAGGCTGAGGGATTCAGCAGTACATTACAATGCCAGCGTGAGCACGATGAGGTAAGCTCAAGAACCAAATCGCAATATTCGGGATCTTACTCCTTACACAGAGTACAACCTTTCACTTCAGAATACAGCAATTGTAATCCTGAATAAAATGAGTTTGAGTCAGATAATCCTGTTATCTCGCTCCTACTTCCCTTCTCTGGGGTTAAAAATAGGATTCAAGGCTATGTGAAGTGAAGCACAACTAGTCTCTCTGTCTGCTTCTGTCATTATAGGGATACTGTTAATGAACTGCCTGGATGAAAATATGTCTACATGTCTCGATGCATGCTCATGCATGCTTGTGACGCCATTCTACATGCATCTAACCTTACATCAGGTTTTTGATGATCCATAGGAAGAGCTGGAGTCAGAGCCCCTTTTCCAACCCCTTCACAAAAAAAATCCTCTCCATCGCTGAGTGAGTCCTTACCCATATTTTGCTGCATCAAGATTCAGAGTGGCCTTATTTGTAGCGACTTAATCCGCTTTCCCCCTGCTGAGACAGCAGTAATATTCTTGTCTCTGGGTTTCAGCTGTGGCCCTGTGGCACTCCAGACTCCACATATACAAAGCTGGGCAGATTTAAATGGGGGGGGGGGTGTGGTTGGGCGTACAGGCACACATGTATTCCTGCGCCTATGAAAGGAGGGTAGAAAGCATCAAGGAAGAGGGGCACAGCATGGAGTCTCCCAATATAGCCCTGTGACAAACTCCATCCCAAATATGGTGGATTTCTCTCATTGTTGTGTACGATCTGGCTAATGCTAAGACAGATTTGCTTTCCATTTGCTTTAACCATCTGTTAAAAGAGGATAAGAGCAGAGGAGAGGCGTGCTGAGATCAAAAGACACATGGAGAGAATATCAGGAAAATTAAGATCAAAATGGGTAAGCTGGAAGTTTTGTTCCAAAGACTTTATAACAGAAGGAAAGCATTTGGGGTTTTAAGCCGCTCATAATTTCACAACTTCACTGAGCATTATGTCATTTAAAAAGTTACAAATTAGAAGAGTGCACTCAAGAGTGCCGATCCCCACCAAGAGAATCTCCCCTCCTCTGGTGCTTGGACCCGATGACAGGCCCAGAAGTATGTGAGATTACCAGCGGACAGATAGAAGTACACATGGACAGAAAAAAAGTATTTTTCCTGCCATTTTGAGACTTTTTCACAATATCCAAGTCAACTAAATGGGAAATATAGGAAAAAATAGTTTTTTTAAAAATATGCAGCAGTTGAGCTAAAAAAAAAATAATCGATACAATAAAACCATTTCCCTATAACTCTGTGGAAGTCCAGCTTCCTCACTGGACAGCTTGAGCAAATGCCACCAACATGAACTTGGACTATCCAAAAATAAAAAGGTTTGCTATCAGTTTTAATAATTTCATAATGGAGAGGAGGGGCTGTGGTAGTTAAGTGGTAGAGCACATGCTTCTGGAACTAATGAGCCAGATGTTGAAGTTTTGAGCCCACCATGGGGCGTCAGGAAGGGCATCCAGCCTTAATCCCCCAAGCTCAGTCTAAGTTCAACCCCACACAATGTGGGGACCAATCGTCATACATGAAAATGGACAACTATTCATTTTGTGATAGAAATTTGTGCAATGATATTGTAAAAAATCCTTCAAAAGGGAAATAAAAACTTCTTGTCTACAATAGGAGCTCTCAACATTTTTGGGGCCAGGAATTTTTCCAAGGACCCCCCCCATAATCATAACACCCAATTAGCATATGCTACTACCATTTGTACTCTTAGTTGCAATTGGAACTATTTGTATTCCAAAGCTTTTAAACTTAAATATTTCCAACCTGTTTCACAATGATACACCAATTGTATAGATACCACTTACTCCCACTGGTTGGGAGTAATGGACACAATTTGCATGTTTATTGGTGAAA
>OMLC01065968.1:0-42133 GCA_900302585.1 Regalecus glesne | reverse complement strand
GACTTGACAAGCTTGTCAAGAAAGCAAGCCTAGTCGTGGGATGCCCCCTCAACACTGTGGAGGTAGCGGGACAAGGGAGGATGATGGCTAAGCTGTCATCCATAATGGACAATAGTTCTCACCACATGCAGGACTACATTGCTGGGCTAGAGAGTTCCTTCAGTGACAGGTTACTGCATCCAAGGTGTTTGAAAGAGCGTTTCCATAGGTCTTTTCTTCCTGCAGCTGTCAGGCTCTTTAATCAGCACTGCTCCCCCAATAGAACAACCCCAAAACATGTACAGAACTAACTAAGTACAATATACTGGATAATGAACAATGAATGCAATCTGTCTATCTGTCCATACTGTATATAATCTACATATTTCTACCCTGTTTAATGTTGTCTATGCTACATGTTTTGTCTAGATGTGATATCTCTGTTACTGTGCTCTACACTGGCTGCTGTTGCACCGCAATTTCCCCCAGTGGGACTAATAAAGGAATATCTTATCCTATTCCTCCCTATCAAGGATGTGAACATCATCTTTGAAAGAGTGCAACAGCAATATAATACAACTGTCCATTATAGCATCTTCGTCTCACTTGCTTTCAAACCCCTGAACACACTGTGGAAAAAGTTGTACTGTTTATAAGGGGGGGAATGTTTGTTTTCAGCTCAGACTGAAGAAGTCACCTGGTGAGTGACGAAACGTTTCCAAATAAATTTCTGATTCAGTTGAACTGATTCACCTCTTTTTGTGGTCTCCATACCTGGATTATTGAGCATGCATCAAGACACTTCTAGCTGCTTGTTTTGAAAAAACAGATGCTATTATGAAGATCCCTGAGCAATAGCACTCAGGGAGATGTAAACCTTCACGATGAAATCTTTGAAAATTAGCGAAGAACACCAACAATGTTTGTTATCCTGAAATGGCATTATTCTGTTGATAATCCCACCTTGTTCTAATTTGCAGACAACAATCAAGTCAAACTCAACTTTATTGTCAAGTCTACCTAACATATGTACAGGACATAGAGGACTGATAGGCCCTTTTGTAGGCATATACAAGTATATCATTAAGCCATCTGCAGTACCGTAGTGTGAGAGCAATCCATCCAGTCTACCGCTGTGTATTACTGATCACCCGTGATGCAATTATTTTGCATTCCTGCAGTGGGTTAAATATGACCATGTTCATTATAGGACTAATTGGAAGATGCCTGTCAGGGAAGAAGTCTAATGTGAGATGAGAAAAACATCCTTTCTTCTAAATCTCAAAATGTAATGTCCAGACACTGGCTATTACAAACATGAGAATTTTGTGTCAGAGGAGAAAACTGTTTAATTTAGAATAAATCCTGGGCTTGATAATGAAATTGTTTTGAAATTGAATTGGCAATTCATGTCATCAAAATTGTGCGGCATACAGTAATTCTGTCACAGTCCTGTAAAGGGAAATGTATTTTTTTGTCTCGAGTATATGTAAGTAAAGAAATTATATTACATTTCAAAATGAATTCTTGACTGTTAAGCTTGAAAAGCAACAGTGTGTAATTATCTAATGGAAAAAACAGCTACTCTACAGCAAAAGAAAGGGTTGATATACTTCAAGATTAAAATGTACTTTATTAATCCCCATAGGGAAATTCAATCTCCACATTTAACCCATCCTAGCCATGTTACTAGGATCTGTGAGCAGCTGTCGTGCAATACTCTTGGACCATCTTCAGTTCTTTTTTATTTGTGGTATGTCGGCAATACTACAAAACAGCATCCACATAATCTTGCCAGTCATGTGTGCTAATCAAAATGATAAATGTGTATGTTTTATTGATTATTGATACCATATAGTACATATATCAATACCATCACCAGATGGCTTGTCCCATATTGCTATCTGGAGTCAACATTTCCATACTCTCCATATTTTCTGGTCTGCGAATGGCGAAGTTACAAAAGACTCATCAAGAATAGAGCAGAAACAGACAGATACTTAAAATGCTCAATGCTAACTTGTGTCACATGGTGTGCGATGTTTTTAAATGCAGATTGATACAATATTAAATCTAGTTTGCAAGAACATTATTCCTCACTAAATGGTGTGCACAGTGCATCAATAGATCACTGAAAAAAAATCAGACTTAAATAGAATGAGAACAATTAATCCTCAGCTAAAGTGTGTGTGTGTGGGTGTTTGTTTGTTTACGACAGGACAATGGGGAGGCAATCATTTAGTCTAAAAGTAATGACTAAATACAGTAATGCATGTTAATCATAATATTTAGATTACAGTTACCAAGTTGGTTTTGTAAATCCTACCCATGTTGAGATGGCACACAGAAATGAATAGCAATGAACATATTTTAAATTATTGAATTTGAGATCTTTAGGATTTTAATCTGAGATGTTTTATTTGTTCCTGTGGTAACATGACTACACATGTTCTAAACGTAGAAATAAATGGGACATTAATAACATAAGTACCTCTAGTGTCCCCATCCATTAGAAAGATTTAATTAATGGACTCTGTGTTCAGTCTGTTTTATGTAATGTTTCACCCCTGCTCTGTAATCCTATAGTAATTTGATTGATCCAAAAAGTAATATTATGCTAGGGTTTGAGGATTTTTATTCAAATTGCTCAAAAAGAAAAAAATATCAACATAACCCATCTTTTAATCAATGAAAAAGCCTGATGTGTCCTTCAGTAAACCCAAAGCATCTTGCCTCTCTGTTGTCCTCAAGGTCGGAATTGAGGCAAATTGTTCACTTGCATGTATGCTTCATTAATGAACCTTCTAAATAGATAGAGGTATCTGTACATGGCCACTATTAATACATTTCCAACAATAATGAGCATTGGGACCTTTGGGGCCCTGTGACTACCTGTGTATCACAACTTGCTGTAGAAAAATAAATCTATGCTGATATTTTTCATGGGGAATAGAATATTGCATATACCTGTGCAATGAAAGGTATTTCAGGAAATATTCTGTTCCTTGAATAGGTTTATAAACTTAAATACAGTACAAATTTTTAGTAGCAGTTTGAGGGGAAATGCTCTCGCTGTATAGTTACACGCCCAATCAACCTTTATTTCATCTCCAGACACCATTGAGGTGAAATCCTTCATTCAAATTGATGTCAAGTTCTCAAAATGATTAAAATGAGAGAGAAGAGAAATAAAAACAATTGGGCTACACATTATAATCTTTTTTTCCGGGGAAAGGAATCCAAGACCCAAATGACAAATTAATTACTTCACTACAATCCAAGGAATAGTCAAAAGGTTCAGTTGAATATTGTCATATCTGAAATCTGTCTATTGAAGGGCAAAATTGATAGACAGTTTTTTTAAGTTTACAATGCTTTGCAGTTTGCATTGTGAAACGGAAGATAAAGATAATTTTTTGCCCTCAGTTTCCTTCAGTTCATTGCTGTAACATTGAGCATAATCCTATTTTGCCAGCAAAAACCAAGGCTAATGGAGTTATAAATTGAAATTAATGAGATCAAGAATGGAAATGTAGTCAGAGAGACTTTGTAAGTGAATAAATACCAGTGTAGGTCAAGTCTTTCTGATAAAGCTGGCCAGCCATCCGATACATAAAGGAGACAATGGGATGTGTGTTATAGCTTTTGCCAATGACAAATCTTGATTGTGAATTGTACAAAGTGCCTCGGTTGCACTTTATTTCACCATAACTAAAAAAATATGAATCAATATTTTTTTCTGAAGAATATATAAAAACATCTCTTTCTATATAGAATACCAAGTGTTATCTGGGGCTTTGTCAATAATTTGTCATTGTGACATGTAAAGTTAATTTTATATATGTACACTTAAAATGGTACAAAAAAGCAGATGCTCAAACGACTTTATTTGTGTAAAGTGCTGCTATCCTTTTGGTTGCTCTTTTTAATGGCAGCTGTTTAGACATCATGGTGCCTCTGATTATCTCTTGTCAAATGGACTTTGCATTGATAATTGTATAATCATCACCCCACTTAAGGTTGACTTTGATGATGAGCACATGCTTCACCAAAACATCCCTAGGCTCTAAAATGAGGTTCTGTCTCTGCACTAGGTCAAAAGCACTCAAAGCAAACCTTTTCATAGAAGACAATCCAAAAATAATGAAAGAGCTTTTCAGTATGTGCAGCCTTAGCCTGCTGAACACAAGTTCCCCAAGTCCTTACGTGCTCAGACTTAATAACAGTAATGCTTTCCATCAATGACACCATGTGTCATTATGTCATAATATTCTCTGCCACAATTTCCGTCAAGGTCTCCACAGCTGTCTCCAATTCAGCACTGGCTTTCAGTTCCTCCATTGATTAATTCTCTATTCCTTCTGCTGAATTCTATATATTTATTCTGCTGATTCCAAATCAAGGCCATGGGGGTTGGAGCCTCTCCAAGTAGACATTAGGCCAAGTGGTGTCTCAACCCCACTCCATCACTCATATTTCCATTCATATCTGTGGATAATTTAGTCTCCAGCCAGCCTAACAAAACTGGATTGACAGATGAAAACGGAACACTCAAAGGAAGCCAGCAGGAATCTGTGTAGGTCAGGGAAACTCCACAATCTCCACAAAGAAGCATTTAGATTGAACCTAAGATGCTCCTGCTGTGAGGTGACACTGATTACCATGATGCCATCTACCTCATGACCCTCATCCCTGAAATTTGCTAATGGTAGAGACAAAAGTATTTTCTCAATATGACTTATCAATGTACACTAGTGTGCCAAAGCATTATAACCATACACAGGGGACCCACACAATGTTAATAATCTCTAGACAAGGATACATATCTAAGTCTGGGTACATTAAATGGGAATTGAATTATCAGTTATCTTTGTCAATGTGTGGATACATGGGAAATGGGTAGGAGTAAAGACCTGAGTAACTTTGACAAGGGCCAAATTGTTATGGTCAGAAAATTGGGTCAGAGCATCTCAGAAGTGTCGAGGCTTGTGGGGTGATTTGGTTGACATTGGAAAGACAAAGTTTAAAGAACAGTGTTGGCAGCCCAAGGTTCATCTATATGTGAGGATGACAAATGCTATCCTACCTGCTCCAACCTTACAGATGCCTATTGTAGCCCCGTTCACGGAAAAAATAATGATGGAAAAATGTGCCAAAACACAATGTTATGCACCAGCTGCGTATAGCGCTATGTGACAAACCAATCAGAGTGCGTGTGATGACCACCTCTCCTAAATCTATTTCTCTCCTAAAAGTTTTGTTCCTTTCAAGTATTCCACACAATCTTAAATTATTGTAGAACTTGTCATTTTCCAGTTGGTCATGCTTCATAGGTACCTGTTAATTATGATTAGTAAGGTACTTATAAATTCTTACAGCACAGTTAACATTAGCAGATGCTTTAAAATAAAAAAGTCATACATGAATTTTAAATGGTTTTGTTTTTTGTAGAATTACTAGCCTGAATTTAAAGTTTAGGCATCAAGTCTGAAATGATTTATGTCAGGGGAAATATTTAGACAGTCTAGTAAGTTGTACTAGGTAGAGACCAAGTTTTGCACTAAAAACATGAGGCTCCTGATAGATGTATTGAAAACGACGTTTGTTGATATTTTTAAGCTGTCTGATAATGTTAACAAGTGTGTTGGAACAGCTTTTAAGTGGCCAAATTATTCATTTATTTGCAGTTGACAGCTACTCATGTTAAAGTATTACTTATTATTTTATTCAAGTATGGGGAAGTCGTATGTCGCTCTTGGTTGGAGCATTCTATATGTCTAGTACAATATGTGATGTAGAATAGCACTTTATTAATTCATTTTCTTTTAAGCTCTAGATTGACTACTGCCATGGCAGTACTCTCAGGAACCATGATACCATACTGCTTTCTGAGCAGGATTTTATAAAATATACCTAGCACAGAGAGGGGGTAAAGGGCTTGTTGTAGGTATTAAACCAAGGATTTGCTGAAAGATATGAATGTTGAGGCAGCTGCAATCGTAGGTTTCTTCCAACATGCAAAGCAATAACAGTATCTTTTATTCTTTATTTTCTTTCAATCTAAAACATGTTACATGTCCTTCTCCCAATATCCTAATGTTTTGAAAATCATTAGTTTTTAATAACGTCAAGAGCTCATAATAGTAAAAAACGGCAGTTGATATGCCATATATATACACACATACATAGATACAGACATGTGAGAATACACGTGTATACTCTCACTGTGCACAGATTTTTATAAAGAGATTACTTCTTTTTTTTGGTTAAGTGTACCATTTGATACTCATGTTACTGTCATAGGATTGTTGAGTAGTAGTATATTTCAGTGTTCCTGCTCTTCACCAGTGTTGGACATCAGGCAAAAATGATTTTGGTGTTACTACAGAATCCTCCTCACTACTTACATGCATAATCGAACGGACAACAGTAACTGCTACAAGAATGCAATACAGGGTTTCATTTGCTCACATAACGATTGCATACAATTTGTGACCCTGTAAATGCTAATGAAGCAGTCACCATTTCATGATGACATTTACTACAGCAGTAGACTGACGCTAGGGGAGACTACTATTATGTGAAGGGGAAAATTGCAGGGTACATGAGAATCACTTCAACAAAGCTAATGTAGAATTTACTAAAGGGTTTTAAGAGTAAGTGAAGAGCTGTCTGCTTTTAAAATATGAGCCTAATCATTGGTCAATATTTTATACTCTTCAACTTGCTCTTAAAAATGGATTTAAATCTCTTGGGCTACATTAACTAGAACAAAGGGCACCATGGATGATTCCATCAGACTTGTTCTGATCTCAGGTACATAAAAGCAAAGGCCTTGGTAAGCGTAGCTGCTCAGTAGTTAAAGGCATAGGACAACACTTATCTGAAGTGGTCTGAGTTTATACCCATGTAGTTCATGGGTCTTTACTTAAGTGAGCTGACAATTGGGTTGATGGCTATTTAAAGAAGTGAAAAAATAAAATTTTATGGTTCTAGTACATGAAAATTGGGGCATTAGTGTTATGTGTGTGTCTGTGTATACATTATCAAATGTGCCTCCTTAATTTAGCTTGAAATTGTGTGACCACATGGTCATAGTGGGATCCTAGTTGTTGGTCAAAAGCAGCCTATAAAAGGCTTTATCAGGTTACACAAAGGACACAGGCAGGGATTAAATGGAGAAAGGCTAGAGTGACCCTGTGGTAGAGAGACTCAAAAGATATGTAAATTGGACAACTGAAGAAGCTTGATTTATGTATGAAAAGTCATTTATAGCACCTTTGGGGGTGTTTCACAGAGTATGTTGTGCATTTATCATTATTAGAGATTTGTTTGACAACATATGGAGACAATCAAATACTCAACTTCCAATGTGGTATATGCCCTATCAGAATCTGTAGTCAAAATATCTTTCCCTTATTTTTACTTTCTTCTTCTCCAAGACTTTGAAATGCATGAAGCAGTATTTTCAGCTGCCCCATCTAAGTACCTGTCCACCTCCACAGTATGGGGATTAATTCTGACATGTAAAACAGACTTCATGTGATTTATCAATAACTCATTGTAATTTTTCCTATTATGTATAACAACTAATTGATTATTCCTATGTGTATATAATGTTCTCTAACCCCTTTTCTCTTACAGCTTCTTCAGAAAACCTGAAACGGCTTGTCAAGTTCTGGGTCGGATACCCATAAAGGTGATTAATTTCTCCATTGTTAGGGCTGGGAATATGAAAACCTCCACAGGCTGGTTATCACTCGGTGTTTGGTCATTTTTATTGTTACTATGATTTCTGCTAGTATGCAGAGAGCTACATTAAGACCTGTGGTACAGGCTTTGACCTTGTTTAGATTGAAAAAGAGGATTTGTATGTGAAACATTTTGCTTATTTCAACTCTTAAAGGAGAAGTTTGTCAAAAAGCACTGAGGTCATTAGTAAACCGTGGTTGGCCTTTTGGTATCACTTTTTTAGACCTATGGAGCATATAAATTTCTGTTATTTTATGTAAAATTATAGACATACAAAACACCCAACATGCATGAAAAAAAGCATTTATTTTTGCATAAGGAACTGTTTATCTCCCCCACATTAAATTTCAAAATATATTTTTTGGTGTAACCGTTAACAAAATATGGTTGAGATCATTGAAAAAGCAACTAAAACTGCTTTGTTTCCTCCACACCTTCTACATACTGGATAACACCTTTGTATATGTTTGTTCCCAAACAAGCTGATGGAGCTGATGGATCAAACTGTTATTCAAAGAATGCAGTTCTTTATTCAGCATGGGACACTTCAATTCTACAATCTGAATACCCAATTCAATGCTCCAGTCATCCAGCTCCTCAAATTTAAAAGGTATTTGAAATTTTGTTTAATCAGTTAATGGACTGTAGTTTTGATAAATGTGCTAGAATATAAAAGGGTCTGTCTACAATAACTGTTAAGGTAAGAAATTTACATGAGGATTAGTCCTGGAGCTATAACCTGGCTTTCCAATTAATAAAGTCTAATATCAATTGGCCTGATTCACGGCAAGTGGCAGGTGAATCTTGAGTTATCAACAGTCTGATGCCATTTTTCAAGGAATGTCTGATCTAGATAGCAGATTTTAAAATCTGTTGTCACTGATGGCAAACCCTTAATGAGTGAGCTGTAAACTAAATCAAACAGATGGGGCTTCCTCCATCATTGATCAATAGCACACAAAAAAATCAAGTGAATTAATTGAATGAAATGTTAAGCTCTCTTGTACTTTTGGACAATACTGTTTACTGATGTAGAATAAGACTTAATTTTCAGTCATTTGATTAATGAATTTTAAAACGCAATTTTCCAACTTTGTTTTTGTTATTCCATTTGTGTGTATACAAAAAATGTTAAAGTACCTGTGGTTATGATAACTTTTGCTAAAGCTTAAGCTTCTTTTGCCACAGCCACAAACCCTGAACATTCATTGTGCAATGTTGACATATTCCATGCCTTAATCTGCTTTAGCCCATAGCACACAAGCAACCTAATAAGAAACCTGCAGATTTAATATTGATTTAAAATTTTTGATGCATATTACAACCTCTGGAAATTGAAGTGAGAACATATTTTCCTACTTTTCAATGATGAGTTCTTACCTTAGAGGAAAGTCGTGCCTCTTAAGAGATTAAAAAAGCTCGAGAGCTGATGGTTCATTTGTTACTTTTGGCTATTGAAAGGTATATTTTCTAGAGAATCCGTTTAAAGAAAGGTTTACTCTTATTATTTTATCTTTTGTTTTATTTATTTTATTATGTTTTATGGCTAGATCTGAAAAAAGATTACATGGTTTTGCCCCCAAAAGATACATCTTATCAACATAGATAAATGTGCCGTTTGTTTACCTGATATGCTTGTGGTTGGGGTCTACTTAAACTAATGAGAGCGGACTTGGTACAGAGAATGCTCTTCTTACAGCACATCACAGGCTAGACATTCTTTGCAATATTCCAGCAGCATCAACACAGTGCAGGGATGTTCCACTGAACTCTTGTGATCCATAGCCCTCAGCTGTCCTTTTACCAGCCTATTGAGGGGAAAAAAGAGCGTAATCAGAAAGTGTAATTTTTCTTTAGGTTTCAGTGATTTCAAACAATAGCTTTTGAATTTTGTGTTCAAAAAATATTTTAAACCACATAAAAATAAAATGTATATAAACCCACATACCTAAGTTAGGTAAATCAGCCTTGATTGTTGACAGCATATTGTCAAGCCCATCATCAGGGATTGATCTGTAATTCCCTTGTGCCAAGAGGTCTCACTCCTGCATCTGATGATGAAGTGTTCTTATTTGGATACCAAGCAGTTTAGAAATCTAGGGGACAGATCCATTTCAAGCAGTTCTTCAAGGTGCTCTTTAGAGACAAAAATACTTCGACAACCCTGCTTACCAGCAACTATGTCAGCGATGACGGCAGTTTGTCTTTTGTCTATGTTATCTATAATTAGGGTGATGAGAGAGTAAAGGTCCCCCAATACCTGGGCGAATATACATCTTCAATTCACATTATTAATATAATCATATTTTACTTCACCCTTTTCTCCTACTCCACACTTTTCTCCTAATATTACTAAATAAATCATAGACTAAACGTAAATTTACTGGTTATCTTTTTTTTTTTGCAAAAGACAATCCAGGCTTATCAGTAAGCTCTTATTAGAATACATTGGATTCAGAATGGTTTGCAAGCCATTCAAAATCTAGTATAATTGGCAATTTATTTGCTAGCTATTTGTTTTTCCCAAACGTTACGTAATTATTCTTATTTCAAATAAGAGACAGAAATCCCTTTTGCTTAATATTCATTCTACCCACAATAGATTAATTATGAAATTTAGATTTTCATTATGACTGAAGAAATAGGGATATGTAAGATTGCATATACAATTAACCCATTTGCTACTTCCTGGGAGAGGGTTATGTGAACAGAAAGAGATCCAATTAGGATCCCTACACTCAAACATATTAACTCCAAGTAGGCCTAGGAGTTGTCATCCAATATGTTTATTGTCACTTCAGTTGTATAAGTACACTCGTGTGAAATTCTTTGGCTGGGAGACCTGTTGCAGAACAATATTAGATGAAGATTTTTATATATTCATTATATATACACAAGGTGTGTATGTGAGTGTGAGTATATAGATAACAATCAAGTTAAACAACAATACTTGCTGCAGTAACAGGAGTTTGTTTAACACTACTTTAGGGCTTTTTACAAAGTTTTTTCAAGGTGGGAACACTGTGCCATTAAGCTGCCTCGCAGTTCTGTGTAAAAAATCAAAGCAACGGAATGGGGGGGATTATTGTTGTTCTGACATTTAACTGGTACTGTAGGTAGTCACAAAGCTGAATCAGCGTTTATCTAAAAAGGACAGTTGGCTGTCGTGTTACACATTGTGATGCCTACGCTACCTGAACGCCAGGATGCTATGTAAAAATCACACCGGTAGTGAAGGAAACAAAGGATACTGGGTGGATATATTATTGTGCCTGAAAATAATGGAAAAGATGAGAGCATGACACATCATGAATACTTGAAAGGGATACACAGCTACACAAAAATGATTGTTATGACAGATCCATGTTATTTGTTGTGATTAGGCCCCACGTTGTTGGGGTGGACACAGACTTAAATGGAGCGTGGGTGATTAAGATTGGATGCCCTTCCTGATGCCCCCATGGTGGGAGCAAACCCACAATGTCTAGCTCCTCATTTTCTGAAGTGTGTGCTCTAGTGCTGAACGACATAAATATTATGATGATAAGGGTCTCAAAAGCAGGCAACTCAAGTCATTTTTATATGCCCCAATATCACAAATTCCCCTTCTTTTCCCACAAGGAAAAAGATGAGCCCAAAGAAAAAAGGAGGAAAGATGTGATTATCAGTGATGGGTTCGAAGGTTGAAGTAGAAGTTAATTTGAAGTGATGCTGGAACTGATAACTGTTTTTTAATATAAACGGTCAGTGAGCACAAAGCTGAGCAGCTTTTAACAGTCTTTTTAGGTTAATGTTAAAAGTTCTAACAGAACTGTAGCCCTTTACATTGTCAGGCAGGGTGTTTCACTGGTTTAGATGGTAAATGATAAATGGACTTGTTCTTATGTAGCTCTTTTCTCGTCTAACAACCACTCAAAGCACTTTGCAAACAATGCCTCACATTTACCAAGCTACACAGTGGGATATGAACCCGCACATGCCTGACTCCCAGGCATGCACTCTACCCGCCTGATTTGTGGCTATGACATAGAAGGCTGACTCCCCTAAAGCATTGCATTACAAAATGCTATAGTACAATCTTGTATAGAGAATATTCTGGAGGATCTAATAGAAGTTACTGAGCGAGTAGACAGTCACGTAATGGAGGAGGGGGCCAACCCATCAGAAAAAATTGTAAACCAAGCACACATTTATATTTAATGTAATTGTTCTATGAAAATGATGTATGTACGAACAGAAAACTGGGCATATAGAAAAACTGGATTTTATGCCTACCTTTCCTATGTAACTATGCATACCAACATTCATACATTTTACACAGTACTGCATGAGATGCCATTCAGCTATATGATATATGCAAATTGGACATGGTCATTTTATACATAATTTATGATTTAATCAGACAAGCTAGAAATTGTACTTAAATTTCAGAGCATATAGTGACTTCTGGTGAATTTATTTCTTGCAACACTATTTTCACTCTCGCAAATAAGTTTTGTGGTTGTAGTTGGTTGCCAAACGTGTTTATTTTAAAGGTGCATTTTTCCACATTTATGGATTTGTATGCGCGTTACAATTTTATAGACTAAAATATGTTGAACAAATACAAAGCTTTAAAAAATTTCAAGTTCATAATAATTTTGCCCATTTGGAAGATTAATTTCCTTTTTACAATATATAAACACAAGCTTCAAGTGTAAAATAGTTTAAAAAATGCTAAAAAACGTTTTAATGGAAATATTTTTACAGCTACAGATGTTTTTCAGAGTATTTTCTACTAATATAAGACCTTTCTAGATGTTCAAAATACTTATGGAAATAATCGGACTTCACATATTTGTTCTCAGAGTGGTGATGTAAATGTGATTTCTGAATCAAATTTTTGTTTGTTTAGTCAACTGAGTCTTTAAGTGATATGTTTAAGACGAGGCTAGTATGTAATTTTCTTTAAATGCCAAATCAAATGAAGTCAAATTCCCTGGTTTTCCATTCTAGGAAAGGGAATGTCACTTGATGGGAACATTGTTTTTGACCAGATCGTACTCTGTGACACAATATTTTCAGATAGAAACTAGAACAAGCATTTCTGCTCAATTGGATCTTAGATGCACTGCCATATTCCAGAACAAAAACATTTTAATGTGATCATTTCATGATTATTAACTTTAAAAATTATCAGTTTATAATTGCATTCCCTAAGTTGCAACAGGTATTTGAGTAATAGCTCTATGGGGATTTGAGTCGGCTTATAAGTAAGCATTTGCCACCCACTGTGCTGCTGTGTCCTGATGCAAAATAATGAATCCCTGTTAGCTGCCGGGAAAACAAAAGGATCCTCTCCCCAATGAGTCTTGACTATGTCATTACAAATTATACATCAAAGTTAAGTCAATTTTATATTATCTTATTGGGTGAAAAGTTGTTTGATTCACCACATGGCAGATTTATTTAAAAAAATCATTATTTGAAATGAGGCTTGCAAATGATTAATTCATGTAAACTCAACTTAGAATCTCCCTTTGGAACAAATATTCTGATTATTGGCTACAGGATATGCATACCCAAAATCTACTTACCAATAACAACCAGGTATAACCCTGCCCAAACGTCCACAGAAGGGGAAAGCTTGGACATGTATTCCTCTTCAATTTCTCCCATTTCTTTACAGCCAGATGACACACGCTTGTTCTCAGGAGGCAATTGACTCCTTTCAGCAGGTTCCTGAAATTCTTTCCAAATGTATCTGCCCATAAATTTTAAGAAACTCGGATATATTCATTCTCCTTTTGCCTGGAAGCCCTCACATCCTTTCTTAACAGCTCAGATAAGAGATGACGCCTTTGTTGGAAACCCACTTCACACTGTATCTTTTTTACTTGCAAATGCACACGAGCAAATGGATGCATACTTGGGTGTACAACTGAACGAAGCCGACAAGGATTACCAATAATCGCTTCATTTGAAGATTACCAACAATCACAGTGTGCGTGCGCACACACATACACCATCAAACACATCAAATCCCAATCCTTAACCTGCTCACCCGAGTAATGCAAAAACATTAACGCACCAATGACCTGTTTCAGTTATGTGCAGGTATGATCACTGACAGCTCTTCTCTTCAGGGCAACATCTCAGGAGGTAGGGTGGTTATCTAGTAATGGGTGGATTGGTGGTTTGATCTCCAGCCCCTGCAGAAAGTGTGTCAAAGGGTCCTTGAGCAAGACACTGAATCCCTAACTGCTCCTTAGGTGCTATAGCTGCTCATTGCTCCTATATAATCAGATGGTTAAATGCAGAAAACAAATTTTGTTGTCTGTATGCATAGTGACAAATAAATAAAGCTTCTTCGTCTTCTACTGGTTTTCCTAGTTGTTGGTTAAAGATAAAGAAGGAAAGGAGTTGTGTAATCTGTCAAGATGTAGCTCTTTGTTAGAGTACCAAGGTAATGTTAAGTAAAAATTTCTGTCATCCTCATCTCATGGCCAACACTTTTTTTTTTACAAGCGTAGGTATTGCCTTGGGTGAGCTGGTCTTATTAGTAACCCTATACCCCTCTCTTCATGAAAGACCTATTCACAACAGCTATTTCTATCCTTCCCGCAAAACCCACCACTATCCGTTCTTCCACATTCCTCTCCTTGACGCCATCACCTACCCATAACCTCCTCATCACCTCTGTTCCCTTCCCCAACATCCCCATTGAAGTCTGCTCCAATTATCACCCTGTTCTCTTTGGGTAGACTCTCCACCACTTCATCCAATCCAGTGTTCTGCCTTGTCTTCCATTTCAAATCCAACTTGTAGGGCTTATGCACTGACAACATTCATCATCACACCTTCGATTTCCTGCTTCATACTGCTTCATCAGTGAAGATGGTGGTTGGAAGGCAACCTCAGTACACCACTCTCTAGTACTTAATCACGAAATAAT
The DNA here is from genome assembly GCA_900302585.1 of Regalecus glesne. Classification (NCBI taxonomy): domain Eukaryota; kingdom Metazoa; phylum Chordata; class Actinopteri; order Lampriformes; family Regalecidae; genus Regalecus; species Regalecus glesne. Next base: position 27,468 of record OMLC01065968.1, on the reverse strand, counting down.
CACGAAACCATTTTAAGTTTACTCTTATCATGCTTTTTATAAATAAGAAGAGTACATCATATTTTTCTTTCTTTCTGAGAATGCAGACTAGACCTATGGGTGGCCTATGGGTGGTTAATAATTCACCTTATCCATCAATCCATTATGTATAGCCACATTATCCCAGCAGGCATTGGAGACAAACATGTTGCCAGTCCATCTCATGGACCACACACAATTACTCACATCATTTACACCTTGTAGAAATGATTAGATTCCAGTTCACTTAACAAGCATGCATTTGGACTGTAGGAAGAAACCCATGGAAACACAGGGATACAAACAATCGCCATAGGTGATTGAACCTTGGAGGCTCTTGGTGTGTCGGGACAATGCTAACCACTAAGTCACCCTACCAACCCAACACTTTAGCCAATACATTATTATTTGAAATGGAACATGTTTTAACCACCTCCTAAAGAATGTGCTGTATGTTCAGGTTTTTAAAGCAACTTAAAGATTAAAAATAATACTACATAAGAATAATGATTGTCTTATTCAAGTTCAATAAAGCTGTCAAGATTAGATGTGGGTTTTACTTTTTCCGGCATGTACATGTTTTTCAGTGCCATAATTCTTCATGTTGGCATGTTCCCCCTGAGCAACTATTTACAGAAGACTGACTTGAGGCTCCATAAATCTATCAATTAAATCTCCTCAAGGCACATGGATATATCGAGTAATGACACTGTTACTCTTCACACCATCCAATTCACACACACCCATCCACAAGAGCCAACATCATTTCACTAGATGTGATAAAAGTAGTCACAACTTAGCGGAAGGTGCCAGGCCTCACTGATGGGGTGTTTCAGATGACAAAAACAATTCATGTCTCACACAAAGGGTATGAGATATTTAAAATAAATCACTGATGAAGAGATTTTTGTGATATGAACCATTTCTTAACCGTAACAGTCTGAGGGACTCCAGTAGTACATTTGGTACATCTATCGAACAAAAGAAATGATCAAATGAATCGTAATTATACTGGAAGATATCGTCCACACTCATTTAGAAATTGAAACTAAATGGTATACGTTCTACTAAATGCATAGAAATTAATCTATCCTCTGATGAGCTCAGGGTCACATTAATCTCACGTAGCCAAACCTCCATCATGTCAAGCTGATGGAGGTCTGGTTATGTGAGATTAGGGTCACATCAACAGTGATGCCGATTATTATTACAATGACCTGCACAAATTTTACTCCTTTTCTAAGTTCATTGGCAGTTGGCAAACTACTATCACCAACTGGAATGGCGAGTGGAACAGAATTTCTATTTACTTTAAAAAACAAAAACCCTCACGTATTGTTAGATAAACTAGTTATTGCTGAGGTTTCTGAGAGGGATTAAAACCCTCTCTCAGTAACTTCTGCTTACCTTTTCCAGAAACTCCTGATACTTTTGCTATACTTCCTCTGTATACTTTGTTACATTTCCTTATTCTACCACAAAGTGCCCTTGTTTTTCTTCATCTGACTAGATGGCATACCCAGTACCCACTTAGTTGTGTCCCTCACTATTTCTTCAGTGGTTGCCCAGCCATCCAGCAACTCTTTACTACCATCCAGTGCCTGTCTTAGGTTCTCCCTGACCATAACTCTCTTCTTCATCTTCTTGATCCCCAAAGTTATCCCAATGACCACCATCCTGTGCTGCCTAGCTACATTCTCCCTTGTTACCATCTTGTAGTTTCTAATTCAGATTGAACCTCCTTCAGAAGATATAATCCAGTTGTGCACATTTCTCTTCACTCCGATCTCATCATGTGTTCCTCCCTCATCTTGAAATATGCATTCACCACAGCCATTTTCATCCATTTTGCAAACTCCACCACCATCTGTCCCTCCACATTCCTCTCCTGGGCACCATACCTGTCCATCACCTCATAAAATATGTCCATTTCCCCAACATGCTCATTGAAGTCTGCTCTAATCACTACGCTAGCAATTGACAGTGTCTATACAAACAGAGGATTTTCTGTGCTCTTACTTCTTGCCCTCAAGTGGGCATTCATGTAACTGCACCTTTTGATGTCTTGATGCATGCTCAATAATCCAGGTAGGGAAATCACAAAAGAGGTGAATCTGTTCAGCTGAATCTGTTCAGCTGAACTTCTAGCCATCTGAACAGATTCACCTCTTTTGTGATGCACCTTTTGATGTTTCTGCGTTGGCTTTTTTTCTGCTCAAGAGCTTACTGCCTGGACATGATCTTATCAACCCATTCAGAATCAGTTTGACCCAAGAATCCTAACTGACAAGATGAGTTGAGCTGTCAAAAAGGAAAAAAACAACAACACAATAATCCAGTGAATTGCTACACTACTGAGTGTATTAATTATATTGCCTGTTTATTTTGTTCAAAGCCATTTTGTGCAATGTAACCAGCCAAATGGTAGCTGAATGATCTCTGGGGTGTACAGGAAGTTGGATATGTCTATGTGGAGGTCTGAGCTGTTACATAAGGGTTGGTGTTGATGGATGTGAAAATAAGGAGGGGTGAGTGCCTGTAAGGAATGTTGAACACGAGGTTTAACATGGATAAAACTATCATTAGGCAGCATCCACCAGATTTTCTTTGCAAAGATACATTTTTCCACACAATTAACTGCTCACACATATCAAACACCTCACCCTTAATTAATGTGGATTGCCTGCATCCTCTACAACAGGACTGCTCTTTCTGAATGTGGCAGAGAAAGTGCACTGGATGCTACATATGCACAAAAGGGGCCCCAAAGTGTGTGTGTGTGTGTGTGCGCGCGCGCGCAAGTGCAAAGAAACTACACAATTCACAAAAGGGGCACAGATATCGAAGGCATGATTGAATAGGGGCATGCTCTATTATTATTGTATGACACGGTCTTTGTTGTAGAGTATTTTCTCAGCGGAATATCATTATGGGATATGGAATTAGTGAACTCACTCCAATAGTATAATGGCAGGCCAGGACAAAAAAATGATCTTGACAGAAACCATCCTCACTATTATGGTCAAGAAATTCAACGGTCTTTTTTGTCCTTTGTCCTTTTTGTTTGCTTTCTTTCTTCTGCTAACAAAATTGTTGAACATAATTGATGTTACAAATCTGTGATGCCTACGAGAAGAAACTCAATTGCTTATTTTTCAGAGTCATCAAAACTTAGCCATGCGTTGGGTAATTCCATATATCCCTTCTAGTTATGGTTCAGAACTGTAATATGTTTACTGTGTATGGTGTTTCTGAGTGGCTTTAGATTTATTTAGGAGCTCCAAGGACTAGAGAATGACCACACTTTTCGGTTGACCACGTGACATGTCATGAATGCATGTCAAAAATGACCCCCTGTAGTTTGCGCACACATAAGGGGAGTCTAATACAACCACCTTCTATTAACAAGACCACAGAGAGCAGTTCAAATGTTAAGTGAATGTCATGGGAGAAAACCATTTGTGATAATGAAGATGCCATGGGAAAGGCAATTAAATATCACTTTTAGAAATCGTTTGGCGAATCAATGTGATCAATGCATTGGTAGTAATTTCCAGGAAATCTCCACCCTTTTTTCTTTTAAGATGGTGAAGTGGCAGGTTTTACCATTTTTGAGGTGGTTGTTGTTGATTTTTTTGGTCTAATATATTTAATTTTGCATTTAAATAGCCAACCATCAGTTTGCAAGGAAGGAATGCAACCTGGCCGATGAAGTAACAGTAGATAATGCTACTCATCATCGTAAAGGATAGTTTAAGCCAGAACAACTTGTCTTTTAAAGCAGACCATACAGAAACCCAAAGACGCCTTCTTTATAGGCCCGAGAGCCATTATTAATGCAAGAAGGTCAACAAATGTCAGGGTGTCTGTTGTGTTATCATGTCTAAGCAGAGCCCTCCAGTGACGGTTTCAGTAGTAGCAGCCATTGTTTTAAAAGGGTGAGCAACTTGAACTTCTGCTATAGCATCTGTAAAATGCCTCAATCTGATAAGGTCAGAAAAATAGTTTCATTAGTCATGACTACATGACTAATGAACATGACTTTGTAAATAGTTTTCTTAATGGAGCAATTGTGAAGCATCTAATAAGGCAACATAGCTCAATTGGTAGAGCGGTCGCCTGGCAATCGTAAGGTTGCAGGTTCGATTCCCGGTCCTGCCTACAGCATGTCGAGGTGTCCTTGAGCAAGACACTTAACCCCTAACTGCTCCCCCAGCACCATATGTTGGCAGCTCACTGCTCCTATACAATAGGTTGGATCAAAAATGCAGAGAACAAATTTCCCCTTGCGGGACTGATAAGGGAATTATTATTATTATTATTAAGGCGTGTCACAAAGTTGACACTGGATTTGACATAGACTGACTGACAATGAGTCAATCAATCTGCTATGTCATGGTAAGTATTGGTGAAAGGACTACATTAGAAAAATTGTGAAGCGGCTTCTGTTTGGGAATAGGAAATGAGGATTTTGATTTATTGAGATACACACGGTTTTGTAACAACAATCAATATGCTTTCCAAACGGGTTTCAAAAATCATTGGGGTAATTGCCTCCACAGGATATGTGGGCTCTGCACCCTTTTGAAGATTTTTGAATGATTCATGAGTGTGAGTGACTGACGCCTAAAAATTCATCCTAATAACCAGGACGATGATGTTGAATGCTGATCTGAAGTCCACAGAGAGGACCCTTGTGTGTGTCCTTTGGGAGTCAAGGTGTTGAACAATATTATCCCATCCCAAGTTGAAAGTATAAATATGATAATCAGGGGGTTGCGGTAGCTCAGTGGTATAGCAGGCACCTACATGTCTGGCATCATGGGTTCAACCCCACAGCATGACTTCAGGAAAGGGCATCTGGCCTTAATCCCTCCATGCTTGGGTAAATTTGAGGTTACATTGTACAGGGCTTTGAGTGATCAATAGACTCGAAAAGTGCTATATAGAAATTATTCCATTTGCCATTCCATTTGCCATCATCCAAAGTGACAATATAACTTCCTTTACTCTTATTCAAAAGGACAGCAAAATATTTCCTGCCATCAAACTTTGGTTTGTGAATAGAAAGAGCAAAACTGAACTGTTGATGCTGGCCAGAAAGCAGAAGGGGACCGAGGTGTGCCAAACTGGAGCATCTGACAAAGAACGCCGACATTGCCAGGCAGGCATGCAGCCTAAGAAAGCAACAAAAAACAAGCAACATGGATAAAAAATTGCAAAGTGATGATAAAACAAAATGGAACACCAATAGAAGCCAAAGTGATTACTGTGAGATAGCTCAGACATCTGGATTAATACAGATGATTTCACAGGGGAAGGAGTGGCGGATGTGCCAAGTGCATTGTATAATTACAACAATGGACCTGTTCTTTATGACAAGCTGAAGTGCCAAGACCTGCCAAGTGCTTGAGTACACCTCGACATGCTATATGCAGGACTGGGGATTGATCCTGTAACCTTCCGATTGCCAGAAAACCGCTCTACCCACTGAGCTATTATAAGGCAACTCTCCTTGTTCCACGGGTGCCAACTATAGTGACGCTCTTTTTGTCAGAGACGCCCCTTAATTGTCGAATAACGTCTTCCGCCACATGTTAATTCCCACCATGACATTTGTTCCATCATGGTCCAAGGATCATACTGAGCTGATTGCAATGGCCTAAATCTGACCGATAAATATGTTGATCGATCTTTTTCGTTTTAGTTTTTTGTTTTGTTTTTCTAAGACAGGGCCGTGCTTATCAGAAGGATTCTTAATTTCCTCTGCATGAGGGTTAAAACGACATTAGATGAACCAGAAAAACGACAAGAACAGGAAGGAGTGAAGTTTTAACACCAAAATATTGTACTTGGAAGCTCCTCCTATGAATGATACATGTTAGGCAGAGCTTTCTTTTGTCATCAACATTTCCAGAAAATGCTGATGCCAAGTTCTTTTCCCCTAAAACTTATTCCAGCAGGCAATAACATGATTTTATATGAAAATGTATTCAATAATGCAGCTCCTTTGGAAGCTTTTAATAAGGTATTCAATAGCTCTGTAATGTGTGGAGAAAGTAGTCTCATGTAGTGTGTGAGAATATTAGATTAAAAGTTCCAAAGGAAACTCATCCATTATTCAGCGACCTGTCATCTTAGACCTAAAGAGCAAGCTTGTGACCGACAATGTAGTGTTTAAACGGCATTGAGATGAAAAAAATCTTTAGCAGTGAGAAAGTAGAATAAAACCTCAGGGAGAGCAACAGAGAAGGGATCTTTCTCCAAGACAGATAGACGGGCAATATATTTTACATGTACAGAATAAAGCACAATTTACAGAATTAATGAACTGGATCAAATAAGAACTGAACTGGCTGGTCCATGGAGGGATCCCTCCAGGTCTGTATTGTGAGGTTGGGTTGGGTTTCACAACAACATTTACTATCACCGCTAGGTGACAGTATTACTCACCTTTTGAATTCCCCTCAGTGACCAGTTGCCTGATGAAGTTCTTGGTGATCGCTGTGTTTGGAGGGAGTTTAGATTTCATGTTGGATTTCAAATGTTGTCTTCCCCTGGTCTGCTTTCCTGTAACTTTGGGCTAGTCTGACAAGAATAAACAGTAGGTGAAACTGTAGATGTTTAGCAGGGAGACAATTAAAATTGTTTATTCTACAGTAAGAAAATTATTACATCTCCAAAACACGCTTCCACTGAGTCGTATAAAAGCAGATACCTTTCACCCTCATGTTTTAGTAATAGTAGTAAATATTAACATGAAGAAGAATTTGTACCGATTCCTACATCCTGATTTGTGTAACACTTTGAACCATTTGTTGGATCATTATTACCAATTTGGGTGAAATATAAGGTTTGACTGAAAGGTCCAACCGCCGTACAATTATTGGAAGCCACAACAACCCTATTTTGCCACTAATTTGCCTACCATTGTAGGCAAAATAGGCACATTGTAAATAATCTCTTGTTGAAATTTATTGGTGTCAGCGTTCTGTGACCACTAACGCATATAAAGTTTCAGTATTTATTTTGCGCACAAATAATCATGCTCATTCACTAAAAAAAAAAGTGAATACTCAGGAGAGGTATGATAAATTTAGTTTCCAAGAGAGAGAGTAAAAACAACTTTGACAGCAGCGATGTTTTAACAGGGCGAGTGAATTTTGGCACCAGCAAAGGCGTTTTTCTACATTTCTTTTTCAGAGGGGTACTACATACGACTCAGTTTAATCAAGGCTACTGCTCACAAAGGGGGCATTTGTTTAATCATTTTGGCACAGAGTGGGATCTGCAAAGACAACCTGAACTTGATTCACACAACCACCAGTTGTATGACTGTATGCATGAGCCTATGTATCGTGTGTGTGTGTGTGTGTGTGTGTGTGTGTTTAGGAAGACCTTTACCGGTAGAAAGAATAGCTAGTCCTCATGGGGACCAAAGCCTGGTCCTAATGAGACGAAACATGATTTTGAGGTCCTGGTTAAGGTTAGGGGTAAAGTATTAATTGAGGTTGGGTCAAATCTATGGCTAAGCATGGATTGGTTATGGTTAGGGTTGTCCGTGATGAATGGAAGTCAATGCAATGTGTTAATATGAGTAGCTATACAAACCTTTTGTGTGCTCGTGTGTCTATTTGCTGCATGCTTGATTCTATGTTACAGGTCCACTTCTCTCCTGAGTTTTTATTTTGTCCTCCACCAGTTTGCGTTATTTAATGAGCACCATTTTGGGACCTAGGAAATAAAATGCACTTAAAACTGGAAGTGGCTAAGAGATTCAAAGTTTTATTGCAGATTAGATCACATAATTTATTCAAGTGTATCTGAGCAGTTGCAAAAAACTACTTGGGTGTTAGAAGAAAGTACTTTTCCTCAGATTAATTACTCTGTCCTTATGGTCACGATCCAAGGCAGCATCTTTTGAAATGTGCCCCTAACCACTGATCACGCACCTCATCTCAGTAACTTTGAATCCCTATTACCACAAGCGAACAAGAGACCATTGGAGGAGAGTTGTGTGCAGTGTCTACTGGGGCCCTTACAGCAAAGTGTCAACCCAGTGTCCATTTGCATGCTCCCAACTTTGGAGCTCTAGAGAAACCAAGCTAGGAACGTGATCCCTGTTGACACAGTATTTAAATGACAGAATCACACAAACAGGCAGGCAGGGGCCTTCTCTAGGGACCTGTTGAAGTCCATAGCTCCTGTGTACATTATAAATAGCTAGTAGAGTATTAGCAGGATCAAATGACCAAAGGATAAAACCACAAAAGAGTGCTCTGCATCGTGTGAAAGCATTAAGGTACTCATTATGATTACTTACGAGCTGTTGACTCACTGAAATTGCTGTGAAATTGGCCTTACTGTTAAGAAACCCTGTGCCCAGACAGACAGTAATTGCATTTCCTGTTAGTCTCTGAGCTCAGACCCCCCCCCCACCTCATACTGCGTAGCTGAGCAGCTCCATGCCATACCTGATCACACAATCTGTACTTCGTAGAGGAGTGACTGTAATGGAAGACAGTAGAAATAGCAGCAGCTTTACTGTGTATCAATTTCATTCACATCCCATATGAAGAGGAACCCTTCAAAGAAGAAGGTATTTTCATTAGAATTATGTCAGCAATGGTGAAAGCAGCTCTGCTCATCTAATTCAGAACTTGCGGTTGATTTTTGATGACTCTACAAAATGACTTGACCCTATTAGGATTAGCTAGGCTTGGCAGGATTTTCCAATCCATTTCATTGTCAGGGGAGCATTAACTTTAAAAAAGTATGATTGTTGAAAGCTGACTCCATTGGTATATGCACACATATGGCACATATAAAAAAGCTACTGCGGATGGTAAATACAACTCAAGAAAACGGTTGACTGCACCCAGTCCCCGTAAAGACTTCGATATAAGAGCCAAAGCTCACTCCACCCTGTCCTGTTCGATAAAGCGCCATTTTTGGACAGGTGCCATAGGCAGGGTTTTGGCAGGATGCAGTGACTCGCTGAGGTTTGAAACCCCATTAAAAATTGTCACTTTATTTTAAGCGGCTGCCACACTTCTCTGATTCCCACATCCTTCTGGAAAACCTATCAGAGCTCCAACGCTGACTGGGAATTGGCCAAATGACATTCACGCTGAGATTGTCTGAGTTGTTAAAGTTCATTTTCCCTAGAGGAGATTGGGGTAATTAAGGCTTTTAATTTTCCTGACAGCTGAATTAAAGGCATCTGTCCGGCGTCACCCTTCTGTCTTGAGAGGCTTGGTAGATTATTTATGAATCCTTGGGTGCATACCTGACTAAACTGTGATGGTTGTGTGTGGGCCAACCCATAATCCTAACTAGATTTAATGAGTTGAGCTCAAGTGCAGCACTTTATTGTATTCACTGCCAGTTCTCAAGGCTAGCTTGGCCTCTCCTGTGTTAGCTAATTACTATACTTGATTGCTCAATGTAAGGACACTAAATAGGCCCCGCTGTCGTATTCTCACAATAATATTTTAGTGTATCTGCTTTATTTGCATGTAATGAAGAATGAGAAGGGTGTGGGAAAAGATGGGGTGATATCGGAGGAAGAGTAACTTGAAGAAAGACGCTTTTTCTCTCTGCATTTAACCCATCCTATTGTATGGGGGGCTACAGTAGCTCACTGGTAGTGTGCAAAACTGATGAGCCAGAGGCAGCAGGTTTGAACCCACCACAGGCCATCAGGATGGGCATCTGGCCATAATCCCCCAAGCTCTATCTAAGTCCGTATTCACCCCCACAACAATGGGAAAGCCTGGGGTTTTAACCTTCTTCCTGTATGGCAACAGTGGTAACCACTGCCCCCTATTCATCCATCCATCCATTGTCAGCCGCTTATCCGAAGTCGGGTCACGGGGGAACTGGAGCCTATCTCAGTCATTGGGCAAAAGGCAGGAATACACTCTTGAAGTGTTGCTAGTCCATCACAGGGCAGAGCAGTAAGGGGAACAGGTCCTTGCTCAAGGACACTTCGACGTGATTCTCTGCAGGTGCGAGGCTCAAACCTGTACCCTTCTGACTGCCAGATGACTGCTCTGTCCACTGAGCCCTGCCGCCCCTATATTTTACCAAAAAAGCTGCACAGCTATCTGTAGTCCAAGCAGGACACTTAACAGTAAAGCTTGTTGAATAGATAAAACATGAGGTGTTTTGTTCAGCATGATTTTCAAAGGACTTCGCAAGGAAATTAATCTAGTTTTGATTTTAGATTATCCCTTACCAGTCCCACAAAGGGAAATTTTCATTTCTCTGCATTTTAATTCATCCTATATCGTATAGGAGCAGTGAGCTGCCAACATATGGCACTCGGGGAGCAGTTAGGGGTTCAGTGTCTTGCTCAAGGACACCTCGACATGCTGTATGCAGGACCCGGGATTGAACCTCAACCTTCCGATCGCCAGGCGACCGCTCCACCCATTGAGCTATGCCGGCCTCAGGGGAGGAATATTGTTCTGACCTTATCAACCAGCATTTTTTGATAATCATATGCCTGACTTTCCTCCCATATTTCTCTTGTTCTCTCTAGATGTGCACAGTGAGACACACACAAACACATATTCACATAATCATGTACGTTGAACAGTTTCGTCCTGCTTGCTGGACATTAAGCTGCCGATTTGTGTGTGGATGGTTGGTGTCACTCCAAGACAAACCCTAGCACTGCCAGCATGGGGGCACACTACCTGCCAGCAGGCTCAGGGCTGTGTCATGGTCTAGTAGCCTCCACCAACCCAATGGTTTGTAGTAGGCGTCTGCCTAGCACATCTATACACACAGTCTAATCCCTGTTGTATTACTGTCCCAAAATGCCTAGAGATGAGAACAAACAAGCCCAAAGACCTAGTTGTTTATTGTTACAGGTACATGCAGTCAAGGCCTAGCGACGGGACGAAAGCACCATGGTTTATTTTATATGCAGTTTTGAAGTGTGCCTGGAGACACTCGGAAAAGGATGAATAACACATTTAGAGGGGAAACGAAAAGACAAAAAGCATAATAATCAACAGTGGAGCAGAAAGATTGAGGGGGAGTGTGGAGGATTTTTGGCAGAATTTTGCAACAGCAGCAGAAAATGGCAGGACTGAAAAGTTAGTTGACACAGGTCCTCTTCATGCTTGAGGAACAATTATTTTAGAACCGGGAGAAAGCTGGGGGCAGAAAAAAAGAAAAACGAGAAATGGTTTTGTTTTTGTCTGTGAAAGTTAAAATGTTTTGCCAGGCGGACTGCCAATATGGAGGACAGGCCCCTTGTAGTTCCCCTGCTGTGGCGGGCCAGGAAGCAAAGGTCAGCTAAGTTTGCTGAAATCAAATCCAGTGTCTCCCAGCAAAACAACAATGTGGCAGAATGGCCCATGGGTAATGACTTGATTATATTGTTGCTTTCTGGGGTAAGTCTAACAAGAAGTTCAAGCCCCATTCTTGCTGTCTTTCTGGATTACACTGACATGCAAGTCCTGTCTAAGCAAAATCCAGGTGCTTTACCCTATCGCCTTGTGTGGCACAGAAACAGCTGAATGAGCAAAACTGGGGTTAACAATAGACCTGCGTACCAAATGAGATCTCGCATCCCTTTTCATGTTTAAAAACTTTTTGACGTCCCCGTCAAAGGAGCTGTCAGAATTCAAAGCTGATGACCAAAGCAGATTTAACACTATATGTGTAAAACACGTTGAAATACAATGTTCCTGTTTAATGGTGGCAGTGATCCTGGATGTCTTTTTTAAAAACCAAAAATAACAACACTCCAATGGAGTAGCACAAGATCCTTTTTTCAGATTTGATAACTCCACCAAAACCATTTTACTTGAGACCGGAACACTGCCTGCTTCCAACTTTGAGATATAGTTAGGGGACTGACTTAGCCCACTTCAGCGGGTACATGATTGTTTGAAATGTTACACTGTCACAAGGCCTTGCTTAATCAGAACGAGCCATGGTTTTCAGATGATATTTAGATATGTAAGGCTAACAAATGAGGCTTTACTATTATGGCAACAGACTAATGTTATTTCAGCAGCCGAGGCCGTCTCTTTCTAGTGGTTAGAGGAGCTTAGACGGTATCCTGGAGCATGGACTAAGCATGTTTGGGTATGCACATTCTCCACTTAGCGTGTAATTGCTGTATTATTGCCATGAAATATTGCTATGTGCAGTACATGAATGCTTACATTCAACATGGCAAGAATTTTGGCCTCATATTTTGCAATTTGTATTGAAATTGAATTTGGAGTCACATTGCTCATTTAGCCTGGGTTCTGGCTGTTAGGGTTTAAAAGCTGTGGAGGCCTATTCACATCATACCAAAGCTTCACTCACTGAAGAGCTCACCTTCTTCTGAGACTGAAATGTTTTAGACTGTTATTTGAGATCTATTTCATGCAATGCCAATCCATTGGAAATGTAAATTAAGACAGACTCAGACACTCAATTGATATAGATTTAATCTACTGGAAAGATGATCTCCAGTCTGTGCAATTGACCACTTTCACTTTTCTACCCTCTTTTTGTCTTGACTTCTTTTTTTCTTCTCAAATCCTTCACATCTCAGGTCTACATGAAGGAATGTGTGTGTTCAATCATGCCTCTGACAGGTAGTGACTGCATAAGAGGACAGTTTGTCCTGCAGAGCTGTGCAGGCTGCAGGGGCCCATGTTTGGCTTGGATGCCAATGAATAGCATTGTATGGAGAGAGGAAATTAAAAATGCAGGGTAGTAATTTACAGGAGAGTGGAACTGATTTAAAAAAAAATCTCCTTCTCGTTCTCTCTCTCTCTCACCGCTTTGCCTTAGGTTTTCCAAATATGCCACAGCTGAGTGTGAACTGAGCTTCGTTGTACTGGCAAAACAAGGGAGGCATGGCTGCCAGCTCCTTTTACCTCCCCCCTCTTCCCCCTACCCCTTGGCAGAGACAGGATGGTGCTAAGGTGAACCATTCATGAAATCCGAATGCTAGGCATGCCTTACGGATTTCACCTCTCCTTTAAAATCCGGCATTGCGTTATTACGAGGGATGCCCACATATTTTCCCATACAATTAGAATGTGTGTGCATTCCTTTGGCAAGCTTCACTTAGTGAAGACTTGATGACATGATTTGTCGCATTCCTTCATTATACGTCGTCCCTGGTTGTGGTTGAGTGAGGATATGTTGCCTGCTTGTGGTCTCTATGGGTGGTTCCTCAGAGCTCCAGCCCTAGCAAGTCTCTCATTCATAATTATTGATCATGTAATTGATCTAAATTGATAAGGAAACAAGCTTTGGTGACAAGGCTTGGCTGGACAATGTCTGTTCACTCATTACTGACTTATGACACATAGAAGGTTCATTGATTAGCCCAGTGGGTACTGAAGTCAGTGCAAAATAGCCACTTTATTGCTCCTCAAGACATGCAAAATCCCAAATTTAAACACACTAGCTAACTAAACATAATGATAAAGTGGAACTCACCAGCCACTTGCACATTAGGAAAACTACACCTCAGCGAGCCGATTTGCTGAGTTGAGAAATACTGCTCTTGAAATTTTTTTACAGCTTTCTCCCTTCATAAACCTCAAATTTGCTGCTAGGTAACTCAACCACTTCCTCCTTTCCTGTAAAGGAGATCAGGCAGTCACGTAGGGTGAAGCCAAGCAGGGCAGGGGCCGCTGTGGCTAGCATACAGCTGGCACTGTGCTCACAGTACCTTTAGCACCTGTGGGTGGGCGTCAACACTGTCAGCTAAACAAACACAACCATCATCCAACGCTGACCACAGTTATGGTGAGGGAGTGGAATTAGAGCGCCTCCTGCAGCAGTGGAGGTCAAGTGCTAACTCCTTTCATATGAGCCTTACTCCAATCCAAAATCAGGTGTCTCAACCAAACCAGAGCCTATTGGTATTGACAATCTAACAGACTTTAGTGGTAAGGGCCTATTATTTCAGGTGCTTGGAAAGTCATTTTTCTTGGGGACATGGGGGGTGGGGGGTTGGATCCCATTGGTTTCCTGAAGATGGCGATATTGCCCTGATTTGAGAGCCATTTTCTTCCCGGGCCCAAGCTGCTCTGTGTGAGGCTTTATAGTAATTGATGATATTTAACAAGCGTATGCAAATATCTCTCACTCTGATTTTAGTCTTTGGCCTTTGAGCTCACAGCACACATCGTCTCAGCTAATATCAAAGACTCTCACATGCAGCTGAAAGCAAAGTGCAGCCAAGGGAAGAAGTAAAAAGGTGGGGTGATTTTGCAGTTAAGGTGTTGCAATTACTCTAAGTTGAACCGGCACCCCGTCCCCATCTCCCAGCCTCTTGGAAAAAATGGCAGCTTCCAGGACAGAGGTAAACTAGATGGATGAAGTGGCCACTGATCTATTTGTCTAAAACAAACAAACCAGGCTGTGCCTCTACAATGGTCACATGGAAGACGTTAGGGCTTTGGGGGCACATGCCGCCACCGCTGGCGGAATTTTCCTAAAACAAGGGAAGACAGGCGAGGGCCAGATAGACGGGAATAAAACCAGGGAGCAGAGAGGAGGACCCTCTAGAGAGGAGTGAAACTTTCCACAGGTTCACTGTGTTTATGTGGAGCTAGATTTGGCCTGGTGGGCTGAGGGAATGAACAGTGACGCATGGGACCTCAGACGATGTTGCTGACCAAGGTTCTTGCTCTTCTTTCTCCCACTTTTTCTCTCTTGCTTTCTTTCATCTTCTCCCTGCCTGTCTACTCTCTCTTGCTCGCTCTCTTGTTGTCTCTCTTTACTGCCCCCCCTTCCCAACCCCCTAGATCTGCTGATGCGTTTCCAGGAAAGGGATGCAGTAACAGGCCTAGAGGGCAGGCCTGGTAAATAGCCAGTCATACCACTGTTAAACATCAGCCCTCTCCCTTTCTAAATGATGACACTGCTTTTTCTTTCCCTTAATGGGAGCCCAGAACAATGGCAGATATAGTCAAATCCCAGGCAGTTCAGCTGATCAGTCCTTTTTAGACAAGGTAGTTTGTAAATCGATGGCTAAGGGCAGCAGTTTACGATAGCCGAAACTGACCAGCATGCACAAATAAACACGTCAAATAGATCTTTATCTTTTTCCGGGAAAATAAGTTTCTATTACAATTTTTGACAACATCTACGTTTGGTATATTTCATTTACATGGAAAGATCATGTCAATTGATATGGGGTATTCCTCCTAGGCTCCCATACAATGGCTGCAGTGTATGTCACCATGGCCTCATCTCCTCCATCAGCACAGAAAGGTTTACTCTTCAGCTCTCAATCGTACCTCAGTCTACAGGATGACAGGCAAGCTTGAGGGTTCTGTATATGATCGACTATGTGATATGTTACTCACCCTGCCCCCCCCATTCCCCTGGCTTTTTACATACCCTTTTCCTCTTTCCTCTTCAATAAATCGCCGTCTCTGATCCCCTCCCTCTTCCCTCATTACCCCCCCACTCTGAAAACACACACACACACATACACACAAACCACCACCACCAGCAGCCCAGCTGTTGGCTCTCTGCCCATGGTGGAGGATGTGAGTGCCCAGCGATGCAACATGCTCCCTAGGGATAGAGAACCAGTGAGGCAGGGGGGCTGGTGATGTTGGTCAGCGTCAGAGCGAGCAGAGTGGCCGCAGGAGAAACCACAGCATGTGTGTGTTGGTGAGTGTGGGTAGTTGTGTACTAGTGTGAATATTTGTCCCAAGGGGTCAAGTGCACAGTGTCCTGCATTTACAGATTGGTAACCTGCATCCATGGCACATGCCTGCGTACGAGCTTCTAGTCAGGCCCATCTCATACATACACGCCGCTTTGCACACATAATGCACACAATATGCACACACAGACACGAGGCCAAGCAGCGCTGGGTCACTGCTGTTAAAAGCATTATGTAGTTCAGCCACTCTCCTCATATGAGCTATTACTGAGAGGGGGTCTGTCATAAAGAGATCCTGTTGTGTATAACAGGGCTTTTTAAGCCACTGCCACACACTCTGCCAAACACTGAGCACTAGAGGCTAGTGTGAAGTTAAAGAAAAAGTCTGTTCCTGACGCACAGTGCTGTAGAAACGCATCGATTTGAACCCATTGCAGTTTGTTGGACAGATTGGAATGTTTGGGTGGCTAAAGTATACAGCCAAGTCTATTCAAAATATAAAACGTGTTTGCAAAACTCCCTTTAGAGCCACATTTGTACTTAAGATAAGTTGAGTTGTTTTAGCAAAAGCTAATGATGATGAGCAATTAAATCAATATTATATTTTTCCACACTTAAGTATTTCATCATTTTACTTGTTTGGTAAACTGGCCAGTTTGGATGTGTAGTGTTCAGTAAAGGCCGCTTCCTCATGTAGTTTATAGGTTTAGTTTTCAGCTGGCTATGACCTCTGGGACTATATCATTGCAAACGTGTGCTGTGTGTTTCCGCAATTCATTATTAATCCAGTGGGGTCTCTTGAATATCTTGATTCACAAATGAATGTTATTCAAATTTTAAATTTAATTGTTAGGAATAAATTGTCCAGAAGACACTTTCTGGCAATTGTGTGATAATTATGTGGGGGAAAAAAGTTCCGCTCTATGATCCGCTCATAGTGGCATGGGCAGCGTTTTGTTTACATATGGATTACAGAATGGGCCTTCAATACTCAAAAGGGCTTATAGTATCTGTCCTCAGCTATCCATACGAAACCCACTCTTCAGGATGAAAGGCCATACTTGGTCTACTTACTCATGAAAGAGAACAAATGGTCACTTCACCACCACGTGGTTTCCGATCTCCGCCTTGTACAATCAGCGGAGCTTCAGGTTAGCTCAACAGTAACCACTTCAGAGACAAACACAGAGTCACTCTCCCTTCCTGTGTCAACACCCCTGATCTTGGTGAGGGGGAGGGGGGGAAAAGGCCTGTCTTTGTATGAGCCCTGACAGGTTTTAACAGGATTAGAGCCCCTCAGCTTGCACTTGGCTATATAGAAGTGCATGTGCCTGCACATGCATGCGTGCATGTGTGTGTGTGTGTCTGTGTGTTTAGAGTACAGCAGCAAGGTTGTGTCGGTCTTAATATATGTGTCTAGAATGGACTGGATTCAAGTTCTGCCGTTCCCTGGTCTGTTAAGAATTTGTGCAGTCTATGGTAAAGTTTTGTGAATGTGTGCGTGTGCATCAGACCGTATGTGTCTCTGTGCATGTGTGTATTTAGGCCTGCATGTGTGGGTTCACATCAGAGGCCCAAAGTGTGGTGAACAGTGCCTCTTAGACCTCTCCGCACACTCGCATGCAGTTTGTTTTTACAGTTGCATTGTGGGACACCATCACCCAGTTGCCCCCACTCCCAACTGTCAAACAAGATTATTGAAGCTGCACCCTGCTCTCTCCATAATAGCAAAAGCTATTAAAGCCCGGCCTCCATGTACTTTGGAGGTATATGTGTGCGCGCACACACACAAACACACACACACACACACACACACACACACACACACACACACTGACATACAGCCCAAGGCAACAAAGACTAAACTTCCACCCACCTCCATGGCCTACACCACAACAAGCAGAAATAGAGACATGAAGCCATAACAAAAGACACAGACTTTTAAAACAAAAGGTCCACTATTTTCAATACAAACATACCCAAGAAGCACTGTTTCTTTTTTCAATGGCTGAAACAAAGACTCTTTAAAAGCGCCCTTCATGGTTTTGAGTTTTGCAAAGAAATTGGATTGCGGTTCAAATTCAACTGAGTCAAAGACTTCCCAGTGCAGCAAGGCTCATGGAGTTTGAAGGAGTGCATATGGTCTAAAAGAAAAAGAAGATGAATCTAAAAAAGATATAACCCTATTCATTAGTCACAATTTCTGCCAGGGTCAAGCGTGAATTCATGCAAGTGCAATCACCAGCCCACCGTCAGCCTTTAGTCATTCAGGGGTCAAGCTAACCAACACAGCCCCTGTACTCAAGGTCAGATCAGGGTCAGCCATCAGAGCACATGGGCTATGATGGCTTAGACCTGGCCCTGTCCCCTCCTGGAAGGGAGCTATTATGTGGAAAAGAAACCCAACACAGAGAGGAGATCCTCCGGCCAGCTCCATGGCTGCAAGAGCTCCTCAGCTGGATGGAAAACACCATCTGTTCATCTTAAATGGCTAGCCTACTGCTTTGTGAAAACCATGTTGCTGTATTCACCGGAATGAAAACACATTTTCACAAATCTGGACTGTGGCAGTTTTGAAAAATCTCTTATTTCAGGGATAATAGCCCACCATAGAGAGTTAAAATGTCACACTTTAGCCCCAGTCACCCATAAATGATGTCACATCCTATTAGCCCTCCCTGGAAGTAGATCCATTTCCTATGTATGTGTTGGCTGGTTTGCTCTGGTGCTAAGCTAGAGTCCAGACCCATGATGGAGAGAGAGCAAGAGGATTAGAAAAAGGTGCTTCAGAGCAATGATGGTGTGCGTGAGTGGGGGGGGTAATAAAGGAGAATAAAAGATGAAACGTCTGCTAGATGTTGCAGTCATAAATCAGCCTGTCTCCAGTCTGAGAAACACAGAGGATCCCCTCCCGTGATTTATGGAGTCTTTATAGCCAAGAGAGGTGGCATTACACACGGTAAAGAGTTACAAATGGAGAGGCATTAACCTTCTACCTGTGGCTGTCAGACTGACACAGTTTGCTCCATGGTGCGGAGAAAAAACTGCTTCCATTTTAGCAGTGAAGAATGAGCATAAAGGTTAAAAGCACAATTTGAGTTGGAACTCGGTGTCTGATGTTTGTTCCAGGAGGTTGTCGGGGGTCAGATCTGTAGTGTCGGCAGTGATGGAGAAGGTGTTACCTCTCTCTCGTCACGTGGCTGAAGAGAGTGTAGTTTTTATTTCTTTGTAGAGCCATACTGTAACACTCAGTGCAGGGATGCTGGAGGATTTCCTGAACTCCCAAGAGTTTGCCCCCATGCATATTTTACACTGCAACAAGCAGGAATCGTGAAAATGACAAATTTGCCAAGCAGAAACAGCCTGTGTGTTCTTTATGATGAAACGGGACGATGGAGTAACACCAACAAAAGTGAAAGTGATAAATTCGACAGCTTTGCTGTGAAAACACATCAAACCGAAAATCCCTTGTCCAAACATTCCAAGCTCGTTTGAGCACCTTTGCATTTATTTGTTTTTTAATTCGTTCTCATGCATTTTAATAGATCCATTAACTATAAATACCCCAACGTACACAGGGACGTATCCTTAACTGAGACCAAGAATAACAAGCCCAGGAAGGCTAAGATAGAGAGCGCTGTGTGTTCATTATGATATGCAGGGTTCAATTGCCACATTAATTAAGCAGCTCTGGGCAGCAGTGGCAGGATGACGGACAGGCCTAGTCGCTAGAGGCACCTCTGATTCCCTGCCAAGTGCAGGACCTGCTGTCTTGCTTCTGATTTATGGACAGAGCCAGAAGTCGGAAAAGTATCCAGGGGTCGTATTTTTAGAGGGCGGCAGCGCTGTGCACATGTGCAGAGGCTTAAGCTGACCCCAAGGGAGGCCATTCATCTCTCATCACTGCTATGTTGATAACATCCTCCTCTTTATGATACACACATCTCTTCCAACGAATACATGCAGAAGTAGGTATAAGCACCCACGCTCTCACGTGCTCACACTCATCCACTGACAGACGCACATGCACACACAAACATGTCCGGCATGCAGTCATTCAGGATTCAGGCGGGAATTGGTGCCGGTCAGCTTCCTTCAAGCAAAGTCACATAAATACACAGCCAGTGTTTGGATGACATGGGGTCTCCAGCAAAGTCTTGTTGAAATCCTTTTCTTGTGTTTGTGGATTTGCGGATGTTTAACAGGAAGTTATTGAGGAGCATTTGAGTATATAAAGCCAGCTTTCCTTCCTGCTCAGATAAAGGTATACTGGAGACTAATTGCATTCACAGTTTTACAACTTCTGTCGGTACAAGTGATAGAAAATAGAAAAGAATAAAAAATAGTCCGTTTTAGTGCCCGGAGCTTGCCCATAGAAGTATTCTGACTTTCGGCTACACATGTGCGAATACAGCTGCTTTCTTTTTTTTGGGGGGGGGCATTTAAATATCAAAATGGCTGATTATGAGGGTAGCATGCAAGAGCACACCCCTGCAATGGCTGAGGAGGGAAAGAAAAGACAGAGATGAAAGGAGACTCCAGTAATAGTTGTGGGTCTGGCTTTGCACATCACATACTGGAAAGTTTGCTCGAAAAAACTTCAGAAACTGCATCAGTAAACAATGTGATTAAGCTGGCTAAAAATAACCAGTGAGTCTATCATTTTCAAAGTTGAGGGGTAAAAAGTATCTGGAAATGGACCCTTAGATCAAAAGGAACTTGCTTTATTGTATTTTAATGAAATTTGGTGTTTGGCCAGTTTATTTACAAGTCTGTTTCGAAACCAACTGCAGTGCAGAATCTTTTCTTGGCATTAGCTGTAGGTTAGGGGTTGAACTTGCACGGTAACTGTCAAAATATCTCGCGATTCAGATGCATTCAAGCGAGGGTAACTGGAGCTGTAATGATCCTCATGGGAAAAGTGGGTAATTTGCACCATCTTATAAATTAGAGTAAATAAGTAGACATTCCTACATTTATAGGACAGTAGGGAGGACGTTTTTATGCGTCATGATTAGTCCCCATGTTTTGGGGCTGGTTACAGACTTAGATGGGGCTTAAGGCCAGATAACCCTCCTGATGCCCCCCAGTGGGTTTGAACTCGCTGCTTCTGACTCATCAGTCCCCAAAACGTGTGCTCTACCTCTGAGCATCCGTAGCCCCTTCAATAGAAAATACAGTATCAACACAATAAGTCACGTTATCATATTTGTGTAGAAAGACAAACATCACAAATATACCTTTTATTAGGGATGGCCAAACGTTTTCACTGGCGACCTACAATGGGCTGTGGCAGCAGAAACGGACAACCCGCACACTCCACCTGGGGAGAAAAAAACCCAAAACAAAAGGGCTACTGCAATTTGAGTTTGAAATGGTCACAAAGACTGGTCTGGCAGCCGCCCTGTTTTACTATATGTCTTTTATAGTGCACGGCGTGTTCAGCAGCACTACATTTATCATTCAAGAACAACACTGGGGAGTCATCCGATCTCAACATATAGAGAAAACAGAATGGTTATGTTGTGAGGATCAAAACACACTGCGTTTTTCATCAGTGTCAGATACTAGCGAGTGACAGGAGGGTGGAAACTGGCAGGGAACGCTTGGCTCCATAACTTGCACATTCATGACCAGATGAAATGTATTCATGTATGCTGATACACAGGGGACTGCTTGCAAATGTGTTGCAAAACCAAAATCCATTTACTTGCACTCATGCTATTATTCCATCATTGAGAATCGGCGTTTCAGCAATAATTACTATCAATTGAGTATATATTGCCGAGTGGCAAATATCATATGTGCTATGCAATGTAAAGTGTGATAGGTTGGAAACAATGTTTCTGTGTAACTGAATATATTTGCATGGACTTGTTAACACATGCAGTTAATTTCATTTGACAGAATAAGGAAGTTCATGGCCCAATAAAGATAACTATATGGAGGTATTATACAGATTGTGGAGATTTGAGGATGCTACCAGGGGAAACTGTTGTTATGTGCACATAGTGAATTCCAAACGCATTGTTTAAAGTTCTTGTAAATTATATCACCAATGCATGAAACTCTTTAAAACGGTCACACACCGTAGTTTGGGATGATGTGTCACCCTCCTGTCTGAATGTCTGTATTCACCAGCTGACCCCATTATTCACACTGATCTTCAACAGATCACCAGAGCTGCTCTAAGAGCTCCTCTATCATCCTGATCCCCAAGAAGCCCCCTTATCACAGGACTAAATGACTACAGAGCTGTTGCCCTAAGGTAATGAAATCTTTCGAGAGACTGGTGTTGGCCCACCTGAAAGAAACCACAGGCCCCCTGCTCAACCTCTTGCAGTTTACCTACCAAGCAAATGGGTCAGTGGAAGAGGTAGTCGACATGGGATTGCAATATATCTCCCAACACCTTGACTCCCCCCAGGGACTTACACAAGGGTCCTGTTTGTTGACTTCAGCTCAGTGTTCACTGCCATCGTTCCAGATGTCCTCCACTCAAAACTTTCCCAGCTCACTGTACCAGCTGCCATCTGCCAGTGGATTATAAACTTCCTGACAGACAGGAGGCAGCAGGTTAGGCTGGGGAAAAGCCATATCCAGCACCAACACAATCAGCAGTGATAACCCCCCCTCCCCCAGGGCTGTGTGCTCTCCCCTCTGCACAAATAACTGCACCTCAGGAGAATGGGTCTCTTCAACTCCTGATGTTTATGGATGACACAACCATCATTGGCCTTATCCAGGATGGTGACGAGGGGGGCTGAACAGCTGGTCTTCTGGTGCAGCCACAACAATCTGGAGCCGAACACACTCCAAACTGTGAAGTCGATAGTGAACTTCAGGAGGACAACTGCTGTTCACAATCGAATTACCCAAGTCATTCCTCATTTGTACAAAATAGCACATGCTATTGTGCTATTTTGTTGGAAGTTAGTTTCTGTCTGTAACAATATCCTTTAAAATGATTTTTATTTGAAAAGTGTTATTTTCGTTGTGGCTCTCCCCTAACGTGACACAACTACGAGGGAATCTCCTGCTCCAGTTCTCGTGTGCCTGCTTTTCTCTGTCGATGGCTAGTCTTAAGTCATGTTACGTTAACTTCACGATAACATTGACCCGGCTTCAAAAAGACGACACGAAGAGAACATGAGCAGAGTCAAAAAAGTGACACAGCAGAGCTTTGAACGTCAAATTCTACGTAACTAAACGATGGTCAGGAGCAGTTAGCTAACGTTGGCGCCACTCTTGGCAGTGAAGCCTGTCGATGTAACGTTAGCATCCCGATGCACACCAACATGTGACTAAGGGGAGTAGTGGAACTAATTTTTTACACTTCAGGCACTGGTTAGTGAGGTAAATGAGATTCTTGTTTAGCTGGTAGTTTTGAGTTCTATTCAAAGAATTACGTATTTGCTATTATTCATACAGCCACCGAAAGGTGATTTTAGTATTTTCCAAGAGGGTTAACAAGACTGTAAGGGGCATTAAAGTCTGAGATTTGAGGACAATTCTTGGTGTGGGTAATATCTTTAGAGGATTTGTGTATATTTTGTTGTTCTTCTTGCTTTTTGATAAGCCCAGTGTTGTAATTTCCTCCTTGTTACACAATGCAGTATGTAATATATTAGTTGTGATCATTTACATACTGTTAACGGGTCCTTTGACACCCTTGGTGCCTCCTGATTGAGAAGGGGTAAATTGCTTGTATCCTTGCAATTAAAACGACTAAAATGATGAGCACTAGAGAACAAATTCTGTTGTATTTTGCATCTGACTTCACAAGTTCCATGTGTAGATGCTCAGAAAAGAAAAAAACAACAAAGAACTATTCATGGCCAATTTCAAATAAAATCTGTCGTAATGAATTACTGAAACGTTATGCTTTGATTCATAAACTTCCTGTCTATAGGAAATGGAGGAAGAGCTACTGAAGCTCTAATTGCTTTCATATGAATTATACCATGCGAAACCTACCAAGCCGAATGCAATCCGATCACCATATTTTTGAAATTGATAAATGCTCGTAATTTTTTAGGCGCGCAAACATGGAGCGGAATTACAACAAAATCCTTTTTTTGCCCAACCCAAATTAAATAAATCATTTTGAAATGATATCAGAATAAAGCCAAAGATGTAATTGGATCCAACTTTCATATTGCCAAATGGAAAAAAAAGGAAACTGACTTTATTTCATTTGCCACTGGGATGGTGCCTCTTTAAAAATGAAAACCACAAATTGCTCTCAACAATTCCAATACCCCTGGAGTTGACCACTTTAAAATTGGCCCGTTCTGAGATTATAAATACAGCTATTTGATGGCTCTGTTATTACGCCTGAGAGGGGGTGGGGAGGAGAGGGAGGTCTTGTGGCTATGAGGCCGGATGGTTTCTCTTGATGTGGGCGAGAGCTTTGAGCTTCCACACCACACGCTTCTGTACTCTGCAACAGGAAAAACACAGGAGATCACTTCCAAATGAAAACGCACATACACATGCACACAGCATACACTGTGTAGTGATAAACAAAATAAACAGCTTGTGCCTCCACCACACATCACATACACAGTGTTATGTTGATGACAACAATTGGTCCTGTTACTATAAACAGGAGCATTAAAAATATTGTGTATACAACATTTTTTTTTCCTGTAATAGATATGCAAATACCTCATGTCATCTCTATTGATATATGTCACTATTTTCATTAACTCTCATTAATGGACTATAAATGAATACAGGTTGACCCTTCAAAATGAGTCCCTCACTCCTCCTTAGTGAAAAGAAGGCTACATTTTGTGCTTATCATCCTTTTTCTCTTTATGTTTGTGTTTTTGTCCGCGTGTGTTGCTGTCCCAGTTAGTGCAGGAGGCCACAATCCCTCAGGGTTAACAGGGAACCTTATGTGCGTCTCAAGTCTTTACTGAACCTGTTGAAGAGCTCTGCCAGTGAACAGGCCTATTCTGGAGGACAAGTTCCCATCTGGTACGAGGTCACGATGGGCAGCAAACAGTGAGTGGCACAAAATAAACCTCACAGCAGGATTCTGAACATTCTAGTTTTAACGAGTACCTTAAGTTGCTAGCTCTACCTCAACCAGCCTTCTCCCTCTGTCCATTCCACTGCATCTCTCCATCTCACAGATTCACATTTATCCATTCTCCACTTTGTTTCTTTGTTTCTCTGTCTCCATTATCTTTCCTTACTGTTTTTGCTCACTCTCTCTCTCTCTCTCTCTCTCTCTCTCTCTCTCTCTCTCTCTCTCTCCCCTTTTCCCTTGCTGTGGCTAGTTACTGCAAGGCTGACTCAGCCCTCTGCTCTATTCCTGGGTACTGACGAACAGTGTTGTTCTAGCCTGTCTAATGGCTATAGGCCATAAACCAGTCTTTGTTCCTTTTGCAACTTCTGCTGAGGCAACTTCATAGCCTTTATTTCTCCTTCCAAAACTGCTGTGGCCTTACCAACCAACTAAATTCTAAGGCAAAAACAAATAACCATAGATCTGTGTCATTCACTTAAAGAGGGGTCTGCTTGGTACCATGCTTCTGCGGACACATAAAAATCAGTGAATACGCAGTATAAAAGTTACACATGTAGAAATGTGATTTATGTCTTTTGGCATTCCCATGACCTTTGAGGTCAAGATAAAGAAGTGTGATGACTGCATAACAAAAGATGGTCCATAGTTGAAAGCCTGGAAATTTGTCAATAATCATGAATGCTGAAGATCCAGAACTCTGCAGAGAGTTCTACTAGTTTATCCCATAGACTGCCCTAAGCAGAAAGTACCATCAGTACTTAAGGAATAGGCCCAAGTGGCCTACCAGGAAATAGGATGGGCAAGAATGCTTAGTTTGCTAAGTATCATTCTACATTGATGTTGATAATTAGATCAACGAGGACTTGATAGCTGTCATGACCACAGTCTCAGCAGTTGTGTTCATGACCATTCAATGTGGTGCTCTCTTAGCCCTCTCACTTTCATAGTTTCTCTGCCTCAGCTCTCAGGGGCCAATTTCCTTCATTCCACGACGCCAGTCAAATAAATACGGCAATAAACAGAGGGTGAGAGGAATGGGAAGGCAGTTCGCAAACTGCCTGTCTGCGCTGTTGCCCATTAAGATGTGCGATAAATTCAAAGCATGTCTGATATTAGTGTGCAGCGGCAAGGCTGAAAACTCAAACCATCTGCCTGTGTGTAATCACGCGATGCTGAGAGGGGGATGGCTGAAAGGTATAACCATTGTGGTAGAAGGTGCAATGCTGCTTATTTCGGGTGTTGAGAGAAACAGAAAAGAGACTGAGGCGTCCCTGGAAATAGCATAACCGTCATCATATTATCACATCAGAGGGGAAAATTTGCATCTCTTCCACTCCCAAAGGGACAAAAGGGACCTTTAAACATTGCCATCCCGGCGTGATGCAGACACAGGGAAAATGCTGCGATCTGAAGTTAGAAATGGCAATGATTGATAGGATGCCCGAGGATAGCAGATAGACAGCATGAAAGGAGGGTGTGAGAGATTGAGAGTGAGTGGCAAGAAAAGAGAATTGCTGACAGAGAGCACTCATTTGAGAGCAGAGAGGTCGGGAGAGAGAGGAAATGTGTATCTGCTCTCTCGCTCTCTCTTGCTCTCTCTCTCTCTCTCTCTCCCTCTCTAACCCACATGTTTGTGTGCACGCATACACGGGAGAGAGAGAGCAGACACAGATCTGGCTACTATAGTTCATCATTCATTTCAGTAAGTAGAGGCTGCCTGGGCTTTTGATAGCTGACATGGCTGCCATGGACTGGAAACAGAATAGGAAAAGAGAGACGCAGCGAGTTTCAAATCTTCACTGAAAATATAACTGACGGATTGTGCGGAATGTTTGACATGGAATGCAACCCTAAACTAAGAGCCGCAGACTATATTTTATCAGTTACATAAGGGTTTAGCCGGTGCCAGCCATTAATCTAATGATGAATATCAAACGCAGACTTTTGTCAAAAGCTTTTACATTGAAGGTGTTGTGATTATAGCAAATCTCTAGATCACTTTACCCCCTGAAATAGAAGGAGTACGGGGTGGCTGGTCATAATAAATTATGTCACATAAATCAATCCACATAGAGGAAAAAAAAAGGTTCCTGTTGAAGAAAATCTCCATTCATGATCAGAAGAATGGGGGCATTGTCTGAGCAGCACTGTACTTCACTGTATAGCGTTCTGGGCGCTGAAGAGACAAATCACCCTGGGCCTTCATGAGTCGGACATAGTGGGAGGCCAAGATGAATACTGTACATTTCCCCCTTCTGTCTCTCTTTCAGCTAAAACACAGCAATTAAAAAAGCCCCCATTGGAGAGGAGTCTGTAGGAGCCAGTGACTCCCTCGAAGAGACAGACTGTGGCCCAACCTCCCTTCTAATTGAAACGGGGCTTAAAGTCTAAAGGCAATACCCACATTTATTTATTTCCAGCCATTTAACATGTCCGAGATCTTTGTCTCGGAGGCCTAATTGCCTCTTCCGACAGGAAGACAGTGAGTCAATGCGTAGTTTATGTACAAAGAGATTTTAATCTGATCCCCTTCCTTGTTTTCAGCTTCACAAGACTCAGTCAGAAATATGGAAAGTATGATGTCTATTTCTCAGCGTTACGACAATACAAGATAATCCCTTACTGTTTTACTAAGGTCGGTAAATATTTAAAGTCTTTGCCGGGGTGTAAACTATTACTTATTGCCATGGAGTGCAGAAAGGGGGAACTGGTTCTGTTGCTGTTTGCATCTCTCCACTTCATTACATTGTGAGGT